>APFE030802693.1:53330-78298 GCA_000404065.3 Pinus taeda
AGAATACATTGCTGCTTCTCATGCTTGCAAAGAAGCGATTTGGTTGAAAAGTTTTTTTGGTGAATTTTGTAGGTTGCAGGACAACATCAAGTTATTTTGTGACAATCAAAGTGCAATACATTTGGCTAAGAATCCGGCCTATCATAGTAAATCAAAGCATATACCGATCAAGTACCATTTTGTAAGACAGATTATCACTGAAAGGGGAGTCTCTCTTGAAAAGGTGCATACAAAGGAAAATTGTGCAGACATGTTCACGAAACCAGTTTTGTTAGAGAAGCTACGCTGGTGTTTGGCTTCTCTTGGCTTACAGAAAAGATAAAATAATAATAACACGGCATCAGGCTAATTGTTTTCACTGTCATTGATGGACACGCATCAGAAATTCAACAGCATAGCGAATTGAGTTCCATTTACACACTAGAAGTTTGCTATCGCGAATCCAACTGATCAATTTGCAAGTCAAATGTGAATTAAAAGATGAATATTTTATGGAAGGCCAGAGTATGTGTTTAAAGTTGTATACCTGCAACCAGCCTGTTATGTTTTAGGAAGGATGATAGGTTTGAATTGTACTCGCGAAAATATGTTCTACAGTGTAATATGCAGAGCAACATGGTTGGTCGTTTGATTTCAAAATATTCAAGCATGAGTCGATTGCCAAAGCCAATCCTATCGTTATTCAAGAGATTGCCGAGATATAACTTATTCTTCCTGCATATTCGACTTCATATTTAATCTTTTTGGTTCTCTATCTCTTTGAAAATGCTTTGATATGGACCTTATTTACATGACAAAAAACAGAATATACAAAATTCAATATTTACGAAAGTATTATTTGATTAATTAATATGTCGTGTCCCATGTTTTAGCAGCTTTTTATTATTGTAATCGTTCAGTTTGTCATAATCAAGATGCAAAGTTTGAAACTATATTTTTATATCTATAGGTTTTATTTATTATTGTCATTATTATTTATATATATAAATAAAAGTAATAAAGTGTTTGGCGAAGTTGAGAGTTTGATTTCGTAACTATGTTTACTATGTTTCATGTATAATTTTTAAATTTTATAATTACCGCGTAAATTGATGGCATGTTATAATATTATATAATTAATTTTTAAAAATAAAAATTCAAAATTTTAAATTAATAATTATATATGTTTTCTTTAGTAAGTTAAGCTTTTTTACTTATAAGAAATATTATATAGCTTCTGATTGTTTTGCAAAATTTTACTCGGCTCACTTTTATTAGATTTATTTTTTAATATATAGTTTTCAAAAATTATTACACCATGTCAAAAGGAGTTTGTAGACCAACACTAAAGAGGAACACAAAACCAAAATACCAAAATGATTAAGAGACAACAAAGAGGCATTAGGATTCTAATAAAGTTATTGAAGCAAGATTCTCTAATCTTGAGCCAAGGAGAGGTAGAGGTTGAAATTCACAGCATACATGTTCTTTCATATGTGTGAATCATCCATTGATATGTTATGTAATTTTATGCATGCACCATTGGTTCCGTTGAAGGCAAGCTAAACTATCCTGCATATGCCATTGGTTCCTTTGAAGGTCATTCATGAAAGAGATAAGTATGTTGCGGTCATCATTCATTTCCTTAAGGAGTTGTTCCCATAGTGTTTTGAGCTTCTTGTGGAATGTGAGCGAATGTAGGTAATGAGATTTGTGTCTATTGGGATTCCTAGGGTTCAAGAGCCAACAAAATACTTCACTAATAAGCTAAGAATCAAAAAATGTTTAACATTCTCTTCGCGCTGTCCCCTCCAAGTAGTGAATGCCATCCTACATGGTCAGCGAAGTTGCTAGTTGAAAATTCAAATTTTCCACCTAGAATTAAGCCTCAGGGTAGTGTCAGCATGATTTCTGACACTCTCCAACATCTTGGAAGGCCTGGGCATACCATCCTCACATAGTATTGTCAGCCAAGAAACAACTGAAATAGACATTGGGAAATTTACAAGAAATCCCCAAGACAAGGCTTCCCATATGACTAGAGGAGAGACATACCTCATGAAATATTTAAAACCAATAGAGCCTGTGGGTTTTGACCTTCCACGGTCTTGAGGAAGTATAAAATGATAAAATGTCCCTTTCCATTGGTAATCGTGATGCAAGGCAAGCAATGATCCTTCGGCTATGTTGATGCAAAGCCACTAGGGATTATAAAAGATAAACGGAATGCTAGAGGACTATAACAGATCTTCCTAGGCCAAGCCACTAATCTTCAGCCAATATAGAGCACAGGAAGCCAAATGAAGTAAACTAGGAAAGCCATAAATTCCATAACCAAATATTGAGAAAGAGAGGAGCTAGAAGCCAAAATTAAGCAGGAGAATTACTACATCAGTCAATATCAACAAGGACAACCAAGGAGTCTGAGTTACCTCATAAAGTGATTGAGTGAAGAGAGGGAAAATTAGTTGCAGGCCCATAGCAAAATGTTGAACCTTTTTCCATGGCCCATCTACGCCTAGCAACATCTAAGAGTTTAGAATTTTCCAAATAACAAGGTCTCAAGATTTGTTTTTTGTGGTTGTGACAACCACTAAGTCATATGAAAAGATGACCATTGAAATGGGAAATTTTATGCATAGAAATTGAGGGTGAAATTTACATGAACACTCTAAAGTCTACCTTGCCACCCTTGGAAGCAAAAGACTATTTGTATCATCAAATAATTGTGAAGAAGAATCACAAAAGCCCTAGCAACACCCACCATGGGATATACCTTTACTCCACACATATGTCGCGTGGGGGTGGCATGCCATGTTACCCCCACTCTTTCTAAATCTTGGGAGTAGATGGAGTGGTTGGCATCCCACCTCGACCCAACAATTACCATTTTTGTTTCCCCCCTTTGGGCTAATTAAATTTTATTTGTTACATTTTAATCATGTACTAAATTGATTTTTTTAAAAGTTGGAAATGCAAAACTTAATAATTGAAATTATATTTGCAAGATTTAATTATACATTTATTTTTACCTTAGAATAATTTAGTTTCATAATTGATTTTTAAGATGAATACTAAATTTCTCATGCAAGTGAAACATAAATGGGTATAGGAATAAGTCATTGCATCATACATTGCATTCAAGGCCTGTAATATAAGGACAAAGTAAAAAATCCATAGTAGGTTCTACTTAAAAGTTGCTTCGACATTTGAAAAACAAACTGCCTTTCACGAACAATTCATATCACTAAATGCCTTCTCCTAAAATGACAGTTTCCTTAATTCTTGTTCTTTTTGGAAGGCGTGATAGCCCAACCTTAGCTTCTAACTTGCTTTGTTACAAGTATGAATTAATAGATTTCAAAACTAAAGGACATGTCTCAAAGTGAGATCATGGTATGTCAATTGGTTCAAGAGTTGGAACCATATATATTTATTTATCGATTATATGTGTGTACAAATTGATAATTATAAGCAAACACCTTTCCACCACCACATTGAAGTAAATGTACATTCGTGCTTCAACGTCGATGTCTACGTGGTGAACAAAAAGTAAACTGTGAAATTGTACCAGTGTCCATTGTTTATGCTTCATCATCGACGTCTACGTTTATCTTATAAATTCAAATTTACTCAACTCAATTTAGCACAACAAAATTTGAGTTTAGATCAACCTAGATCCATCTTTACCCTAGATCTATCAACCATCGAGAGGGATGAAATCTCTTGAGTTGCAAACCTCTTTTTTAAGTTGAAAACTTGAGTAAAGGTTTGCACCTTAGGATATTTGAACCCCCTTAGTGCTTAATAGATCCAGAGTTAAGATGGATCTAGGATGGTTTTACTCGTGCATAATTACACAAAATTTATTCATCATCTAATTATTCTGATAATTTTAAATGTGACAAATATGTTAGATTAATTTGGTCATTTTAATTTTAAATTTACTTAGTTACCTCGTATTGTTGAGTTGATAGATATTATTAATAACTTGAAACATGAAAAATGATAAAAAAAAATTGAATGCAAAGTGATGATGTAACAATGTTGAATGATAGAAAATGTGAATAATAAGATTATATGTAATTACAAATAGTCTTCATTGTGATCATTCTCAGACTATTTTATTCTACTATTGTTATTGTCACACCAATTAGTTTTTCCATATTTTCATATTAACCATATGAAAAGGGAAATTAAAATTATATACCATTCAAATCTTTAACTTGTGCTATTGTAGTAAACACCATACCTTCTCTCTCTCCTTCCAATATTAATGGTAGACGCCTCAAAGGTCAATCATTGTGATTTATGGAGTGTTAAACCCCAAGTTTCAATGGTAGTTGTTTTTTATTACCTCATTTGCATGCAAAGTTACTAACAATGTTGAATGATCAAAATGGGAATAATAAGAATGTAGTCAGTTATAAATAGTTTATAGTTTCAAGAAGCCAACATTTCATGCAAATGAACATTTTATTTGAGATGAAAATTTAAGTATTTTATTTATTATTGAATTATTATAACATGGAAATCAATGCATGTCCTCAATAAATTTTTTCTGCTTACAATGAAATCAATGCACACTATTTAATATGATTACTTTGAAATTAATGCACATCATACATCTAGTTACATCGAATCATTAATCAAAATCTACACTGAAATTAATACATCCAGTGCAAGCAAACAAATACAATTAGAAAACATATACACTGAAATCAATGCATCTAGTGTAAGAAATCAAATAGAATTAGAAATCAACATATACATTGAAATCAATGCATCTAGTGGAAGCAATCAAATATGATTACAAATAAAAATATACACCAAAATAAATGCATCTAGTGAAAGCAACCAAATACGAATAGAAATCAACAACTGCAATAAAATGGGATGAAGAATCAACATATACGAATCACGTATACACTAAAACTAATGCATCTATTTCAGCGAAAAACAAAAATATTCATGACTTTCTAAATTAGACTTCTTTTTCCATTTTCAAAAGCCTTAATTCCTCTTTCTATATGGTTAATAATGTTCAATATTATATAATACTTTATCATATATGTATTTCTCTCTATGTGTATCTTTCTTGTTCCCTGCTTTTCTCCCCCCCATATTTTTGTATACCTCCCTCCCTCTCTCCTTCTCCCTTTCCCCCTCCCTCTCACACACTCTCTCTCTACCCGTCCCTCCCTCTCTTTGTCACTCTCTTATTCCCTCTTTCAGACTGCACCATATATATTTATATCTCCCTCCATCTCTCCCTCTTTGTCTCTCTATCTCAACCCCCATAAACACACACACTATTTCTCCCCATATATATCTCTCTCCCTCCCTACCTATCTTTGTCTCCTCCTTCTTCCCTATATCCCCCCTCAATCTATCTCTCTATGTCGCTTCATCTATCCTTCTTTGTCTCTCTATATCAACCCCAAACATAGACACTCTCTCTTCATATCTCTGTATATATGTCCCTGCCTCTTCTTCCTCCTCTCTCTCTCTGTTCCCCTTATCTCCTTCTCTTAATTCCCTTTCTATCCCTCTCTCTATCCCTCTCTCTCTCCTTCTCTCTCCCTCTTCCCTTCCACTCTCCTTTCTCCCTCACTCTCTCACCATATCTCCCTTGTCCCCCTCTCTCTTTCTCCACCGTTCTCTCTTTATGTATTTCTTCTTCCCTCCCTCTCTCACCCTCCAACTACCTCTCTCATTCTCTCTCTCAAGTCCTCTCCCTTTCCCTTCCCCTCTCTCCCTTTCTCTCCCACCTTCCTCTATCTATCCCCCAATCTCTCTCTCTCTCCCCCTCCATATCTCCTTCTCTCTCTCTCGTTCTCTCTCCCCTCTTTCTTTCTCTCTTCCCTCCTATTGTCCTCTCTCGCTCACTCTCTCCCCTTCTCTCTAACCTATTTTTCTCTCTCTTCCCTCCTTTTTCCCCTCTCTCACTCTCTGTCCATATCTCCCTTTCCACTCCGTCTATCTCTCCACCTCTCTATCTCTATGTCTTTGTTCTTCCCCTTCTCTCTCTCCCACTCCAACTTCATCACTCTCTCCCTCCCTCTCTCCTTATGTCTCTCAATTCCTCTCTCTCCCTTTCTCTCCCACCCAACTCTGTCTCCCTCCTGCCCCTCAAATCTCTCTCTCCCTCTCTCCCTCCTCCAACTCCATCACTATCTCCCTCCTTCTCTCTCTCCCCCTATATCCCCCCTCCATCTCTATGTATCCCTCTATCCTTCTCTCTCTCCCCCCTCCATCTATATGTATCCCTCTCTCTCTTCCCCTTATCTCCCTCTCTCTCAACTCCTATCTTCCTCTCCCTCAATCTCTCTCCATCACTCCCTTATTAGTACACCTCTCTACCTCTATCTCTCTATGTATTTATTATTCCCTCAATCTCACTCCCCTCCATTGGCATCTTTCTCTCCTTCCCTCTCTTTTTCTCTCTCTCCCCTCCTTTGCCTCTTCATTCCTCTCTCTCACCTCCCTCTTTCTCTCTCCTACCAATTACTCTCTCTTTCTCTCTCCTCCATCCATATAATTGAGATTTTTCACTCGATGTAATCAATGATATTTTTAATATCTAATATATTTTACATTTTATTTTTTGATTGTGAAATCACTTATGGCTTTTGGGTATGTGGTATTGATAATCCATAGTATTTATACAAGATATTATAACAAAACCTATTTACATGTTAATAATATCAATGCTAAAGTGGGCATGGATATCCATGGTTAAGAATCTTGTCATATTCTAAGCTTATTGCAAGTATTAATTTTTATGTGCTTATTAATTAAATTTAAATATGGTTATGGAAACATTATTAGTCTTTGCCAAGGCATTCATTTAGATTGAATAATGAAACTTATCATGTTTAATTTTGAAAAATAAATATTTAGTTTTCAATATTATTAAAAAAACTATTTTTCAAACATTTGATTGAACCATAACTTGAAGGTCATATTGCATTCATTACACGATATCATACCATGTGGATAATTTCCTTACATATTTCATGCCCTAATTTATGGATATGGCTGCAATATTCATGCATGCTCTTTTAAATATTTGTGTAGTGATTTTGGATTCTTAACCTTTGCAAGAAAACCATCCAAAAAAATTCCTTGAAAATAGCTTATACTCAACCAAATAACATATTTAGCATGTATGAATTATCACCATAATTACTTTTTGCATAAAAAATGATGTAAATAAATATAATTACTAGGGTTTACTTCCCACCATTATTTATGTTTTTTTCATCACTTATGTAGGAGTAAAATTGTAAATGTGTACTAGTGGTTACTACCCACCAAAATTGTATGCAATAATTACTTTTTGCATAAAAAATGATGTAAATGAATATAATTACAAGGAGTTACTTCCCACCATTATTTATGTTTTCCTCATCACTTATGTAGCAGTAAAATTGTAAATGTGTAGTAGTGGTTACTACCCACCAAAATAAAATTGTAAATGTGTACTAGTGGTTACTACACCACAAAATTTAATGCAAGTTCTCTTAAGCAAGCAATTTAGTTATCCATTTAACATCTCAATTTAAGTAAAATTGTAAATGTGTAGTAGTAGCTACTGCCCAACAAAATCCATTTCACATCTCAATTTATTAGTGCATTCCAAGGAAAAAAAGATTTAGTGCATTCCAAGGAAGGAATATAGGATGATTTGTGTATAGACCAGTATTAATTTAGCATTGACCAATGTAAGTTATAATTATTTATGCAATTTTTTCCGAAAACATAATTTCTAGATAACAAATTGAATTTTATTATTTTGATTACTTTTAACCTTTTATTATTAATTGAGTAAGCTTTTAAATATTTACACTTATTTATAGACACTACAATATCTCCCCATATTAAACTCTATATTACTATTAATCTTTTATTATTCATTATTTAAGCAATCTATACAAATATTAAATATGTATTTTTATGTTTACACAAAACCTTTATATTAAATTTAAAATGTGCCTTAAAGATAAAATAATTATATTAATTATTAATAACTATAACTCGAAAATTATATAATATATCAAATTATTTAAATTCAACTGTATTTGAATTTTATAAGTTAAAATTATATAATTATAAAATTTCAATAATTAAGATTAAATAGTTTAAATGAAAAACTAAAAATTTAAAATTTATTATATAATTAAGTTTCTTAAACCTGTTTTCAATACTTGCCCTTTCGAATATCTAGAGTACATATTTATTGAATATTAAGAATTTAACTTATCTCCATCCAACTGGCTACATATTCATTGAATACTTAGAATTTAACAGAGACAAAGATGTCTAACTAACTATTTAACCTTATTATTCTCACAATTTTAATATTAATCTATCATTCTCAGAATTTTAATATCAATTTTCATCCGATATTTTCTCTAATCTCATAACCTTTTAATATTATTTTTCATCTAATATTTTATCTCGTAATTTTAATATTGATTTTCATCTGATATTTTATCTAACCTCATAACCTTTTAATATTGCTTTTCATCTGATATTTTATCTAACCTCATAACCTTTTAATATTGATTTTCATATGATATTTTATCTAATCTCGTAACTGCAGAAAAACAGTTCAGTATAAAACAAACAATGAGCTTCTAGTGCATGTTCCAAAAGCTTTAATCTGATATTTTATCTAATCTCGTAACTGCAACAAAACAGTTCAGCATAAAACAAACAATGAGTTTCCAGTGGATGTTACCAAAATTTAATTCTATTTTTTTAGCATTTTATAAATTTTAAGAGAAAATTTTCGGCGTAAATCATAAGATAAATTATTTATTGATGCGTTTCGAATTAACAAGTGTGGTTCATCATCAGGACAAGTTGAAGAAAGAGATCCTTAGCATGTTAAATAGTCTGAGCAGAGACTCCAACAAGTGTGGTTCATCATCAGGACAAGTTGAAGAAAGAGATCCTTAGCATGTTAAATAGTCTGAGCAGAGACTCCAACAAGTGTGGTTCATCGTTAGGACAAGTTGAAGAAACAGATCCTTAACATGTTAAATAGTCTGACCAGAGACTCCAACTACTATCTTGACTAACGGCTAATTTTTGATTTTAAACTAGAATCAAGATTTAATGGAAATTAGTTTAAATTATATAACTATATAAAATAATTTAAAAAGTGTTTAAAGTTAGTTAGAAAGTTATTAAAAATTATAATTTGTTATTTAAATGGGACTTAAAGTATAAATTATATGTATATATATAAATATAAAGAAATATATACAAAGGTTAGTTAGAAAATTATTGGAATAATAAAATTGAAATATACATAAAAATAATAATATATAAAGTTTAATTACAAAAGTTATAAAAGGTAAAAAGATTTTATTTCATTTAATAAATAATCCAATAATAATAAAATAATAATAATAACAACCACGAAAATTATATGAATAATAAATTAATTAGAACAAATAAATTAATTGAGCGACAAAATAAATAAATAAATAAATAAATAAATAAGTAACAATAAATAAATAAATAAAATAAAATTAATTAATTAATTAATTAATAAATAAATAAAACAAGGCGAGCGACAAAAAAACCTCTAATAATAATTAAAATGAAATTAAATAAATGAATCAAGTGAGCGACATTAAAATAAATAAATAAATAAATAAACATAAAAAATAAAAATAAAAATAAAATAAAATATATATATATATATATACAGAGACAAAATGAGAGACCCTAGGAGGAAGGAGAAGACAAGGTGCTAGGAAAAACAACGACATAAAGGGGAGCCAACGAAAGCAAGAAAGGGCAAGACTAGAAAGAAAGGGCGGGGAACAAGCAGCTACTGATCTTCCAGCCGTCATCTCTATTGAGATTTTTCGGCCTTCTTTCAATTTCAATAGCTTCCCTGAATTTACGGTGATGGAACTGAGCAACTCTCGCAATAACCTTGGCCTCCTCAATACATACATGATGCTTGGTCTTTTCCGCATGCTCTGCTAACATTGAAGACTTGGTTCTTCCATGTCTTAGGTCTGCTGCATGTTCGTTAATCCTTTGATGGATGGAGCACCCTGTTTCCCCGATATAGGGGATCCCACAAGAACAGGGGATCAAGTAGACACCCTTCATATATTTAGAATCAATGGGATCTTTCACTGATCTGAGGGATTTGTGAATAGTGTTGAGGGGCTTGAAGGTTGAGGGAATATCATACTTCTTAAGAATCCGAACAATCTTATCAGTGGTTCCCTAGACATAGGGAAGATGGACCCCTAGCTCGCGCTCTTTAGGTTTTTTTTAATTAACGAGCTTTTGAAGGGTTTTAGGAACGCTCGACAATTTACGCTCGGCCGTCGAACATCTTACCAAAATTTAATTCATCGTTATCAAACTATTTCTAATTTGTTAGCTACTAAAATTTAATTTAGTGATATTAAGTATTTTATTTATTGGGTGACGTAATAACCTATACTATGTTTTAATATGACATGGTACAAAAAACAAAAGAACCCAACGTTTAAAAGTAGTGATATTATTTACCATGTGATTTGAAAATATGAAAAGGGCGTTTACAAAAACTTATAAAATAAAATAACATTTTCCCTCAATGTAATAAAATAAGATTTTATATTATTTTATATTCATTGATAAAAGTGTTTTTTGAAAAATATATTTAATGCCATGTGGAAAAGATTCTTAACATTTTAGCAAACATAAAATTATGAAATTGATATCATTATCATTTCTTATGTTATGTTGTTTTGAGGCAATGTTTTGTTCTTTTGTCACTAGGATCCTTGTATTTTGAGCTTATTTGGATTACTGATTTGCTGAATATTCGGTAAACAGAAATAAATATACTTAAAAGAAACCATATTTCTCAACAGTTCAATCATCCTCATGGGGACGTTTCTATCCCAGTCATGAACACAATTGATATCTACGAGAGGATGCTCATGATTTTATTCAGAAAACAAGAGACCAGTCAAAACAAGATAGATGTAAATGCTTGGTTGTTGTCAAGAATCAGAGATCCAGCTTGATGAAAGATTATTCTCATTTCTCTAATGTATACCGGCAGGTTGGTCAGCCTTCCAGAAGAGACAAATTACCTTTGAATACGGTTAAGATTTAATGAATAATAGTGAGTTTTTCGGGCTAGAAGAACCAGTTGGGCAGCCAAATTTGAACTCCGGCACATGCATATATCGTAAGGGAAATCATCGAGTTTCCCCTATCCGGTGTTTTCCTTCAGTACGATGTGCAAGTATTCACGTGTTTCTTTGTTTATAAGGGAAACGGGTTTCGTTGTGGGTTTGGCCTAGCTAATTTCACATGAGGGAATGTATCTCAAAATTCGGCTCTCGCCCACTCCCCTCACAAGAGTTTCACTCTGGAAAGAGGAACGAAGAGATCTAAGCTTTCAAGATTGGCTCTAGGGATAGTAGGATTTCAGTATTAGTTAACCGTTCTGTTCGAACAAGTTAAAGACAGGGCCATGGCGAAGTGGGGATAAGTGAAGGCAGTATGATGTACCTTCTGTGAGATAGCATTCAGAATGTCTTCCCCCTACAAGAGATCAATCTTGCAGGTCATCTGAAGAGACGCTGGCTTCAAAGGTTGGCTTAGAGGGATGATGCGATTTCAGTATCAGTTAACCACTTCGTCGGAGGAAATTTAGGGCCATGGGGAAGTAGGGTGTAGGGCTGTCGTATGATGTAACTTCTGTAAACCAGAAGGTAAGTTGAGAAACGGTGCTTCCATTTTGATTGAGGCATGTCTCTATGATGTATATATTTTCATGATATAAAATCATGTTTACTTTAATGCTTGCATTCGAATTATTCTTTATGATTCCTAGGAAATAAGTATATTTGTCATCATATTTCTACCCTGTATACATACAATCTTCTTTGTCATCATATTTCTACCCTGTATACATACAATCTTCTCGGAGCTGTCATAAAAATAGTAGAGACACATAATCTTCTTGTAGTTACATTTGCTATGAAAATAACTTTCAAGATGCTTGCATTTATAATCTTCATGTAGTTGTAGTTGTCATAAAAATAAATTTCAATATTTGTGCGTTTACAAATATTTTGTTTGCTATATGTAAGTGTTATTTTCATTGTCATTTATGTATATTTTTAATGTTCTTTTGTGTGTCGCTCTCAAAACTAATTAATCATTGTGTCTTATTCTACAACCTAGTACGGCCCCATGTGTAAGTATGCCCGTGCTCAAAGTTAAATTTGTAAGTATGTTTGTGCCCAAAGTTAAATTTTAGCTAATGGCCATCATAAAACTAAAAAATTAGAAATCTAAATAATGTTTATGTTTGTCTCTCCAATAAATAATAATAATGAAAATACAAAAAATTAATGTTCCTTGGAAACAAAAATGAAAATAACCATATAGATAAAAAACTACAATACAATTATCTCGTACTTTTAGATAAAGAAATTACAATACAATTATATCATGCTTTTAATAGTTCTTTTATCATATACGTTGAATTTGAACGGATCATAAATTTACCTTCAATTTTTTTTAACCACATTATAATTGCAAATTAGGTAAAATTTTAAACATCTTTACTCTTTACTAAAGCCACTTAATATTTATTTTAATTAATTATTTGTAAAATGAATCTTTAAAAGGAAAAACATATCCTATGGATATATTAAAATCTCTATACACATAAACATTTCGACATCAAAGTTGTAATATTTGAAAATATTCATTTGGTGTAGTTTTATTATAATAGTTGCTATCATTCTATGTAAAAAACATTATTAAATCTAATATTAATATTGAAATATTAATATTAATATTAATATTATTCAATGTAACAACTCTTAATTAATACAATATTCAATTTAATATAATATAATTTTTTCTATATTATAATGATATATATTAAATGTAGATATATATGGGAGGGGAGAACAAAGACATAGAATGATATAGGTTGAGAGATAAAGGGAGTGAGAGAAAGGAGGAGAGAGGGAGGGATAGAGAGATGGAGTTGGAAGGAGAGAAAGAGAAGGAAGAAGAAAGACATTGAGAGAGAAAAGTGGAAAGAGATAGGGAGTGACAAGGAAGAGATGGAGAGATAATGTTTATTCTTGGGGGTGAGGTAGAGAGACAAAGAAGGAGAGATGGAGAGAAGCGGGGAGACAAGGAGAGAGGGAGGGAGATAGTGAGAAAGTTGGAGAGAGAGAGAGAGAGAGTTGAGGGGGAGAGATAAAGGGAGGTGAGAGAGAAATGGAGAGAGAGGAAGGAAGAGAGAGAGGATGCGAGAGAGCAAATGAGAGAGGAAGGGAGAGAGAGAGAGGGAGGTAAGAAGAAATACACATAGAGAGAAAGGTGGAAAAAGTGAGAAGGAGTGATAACAGAGATGGAGAGAGAGTGAGAGGGATTGATAATGGAGATGGAGAGAGAGGGAGAGAGGAGGGAAGAGAGATATAAGGGGTGAGAGAGGGAGATAAGGGGAAGAGAGAGAGTGAGGGAGAGAAAGAGGGAGGGAGAGATAGATAGATATAGAGAAAGAGTGTGTATTTTTTGGGTGGGATATGGAAAGACAAAAGAGAGACAACGGAAGATAGATATATAGATGGAAGGTGAAGAGAGAGAAGAAGAGAGATATATAGAGAGGGAGAGATTGTTAAATATGGGGAGAGAGAGCATGTGTGATTGGGGGGCTGAGATAGAGAGACAAAGAAGGAGAGAAGTATATATATATACATAGATAGATATGGAGAGGGGAGAGATGGAAGAATATTTCTTGCACTAGATGCATTGATTTTAGTGTAGATGGTGATTTCTAATCCTATTTTATTTCTTTCACTAAAGGAGATAAACTAAATTAGAGGAGAGAGGAGGAATGAACAGAGAAAAAATGACAGGAGTGAGAGAGGAAGAGAACGCTAAGATGGAGAGGGAGAGACACAAAGATGGAGAGAGAGATATATAGAGATGGGGGGAGAAAAAGGGATAGAGGGGAAGGACGAGAGAGAGGAGAGAGGGAGGAACAAAGAGACGGAGTTGGAAGGGTAGTGAAGGAGGGAAGAAGAAAGGCATAGAGAGATAAAGAGAGAGAGAGAGAGAGAGAGAGAGAGAGAGGGAGAGAGGGAGTGACAAGGGAGAGATGTAGAGAGTGTCTATATGTTTGGGGGTGAGATAGAGAAACAAAGGAGAGATGGGGGGAGATATAGATATAGATGGAGAGGGGAGAGAGGAAAGAATATTTCTTACACTAGATGCATTGATTTTAACATACATGGTGATTTTTAATACTATTTGATTGCTTGCACTAGATGCATTGATTTCAATATAGATGTTGATTTTTAATGATATTTGATTTCTTGCACTAGATGCAACGGTTTCAGTGTAGATGTTGATTTCTAATCATATTTGATTGCTTGCACTAGATCCATTGATTTCAGTGTAGATTTTTTCTAATTCTATTTGATTTTTTGCACTAGATTCATTGATTTTAGTAGATGGTTATTCATAATCCTATTTGATTGCTTGCACTAGATGCATTGATCTCAGTGTAGATGTTGATTTCTAATTATATTTAATTTTTTACACTAAATGCATTGATTTCAATGTAGATGTTGATTTCTAATGATATTTGATTTCTTTCACTAGATGCATTAATTTTAGTGTAAATGTGATTTCTAATCCTATTTGATTTCTTGCACTAGATGCATTGATTTTAGTGTACATTTTTTTTAATTATATTTGATTGATTTCACTAGATGCATTTATTTCAGTGTAGATGTTGATTTCTAATTATATTTGATTGCTTGTACTAGATGCATTCATTTCAATGTAGATGTTTATTCTTAATTATATTTTATTGTTTGTTCTAGATGTATTGATTTCAGTGTAGATGTTTATTTTTTATTATATTTGATTGCTTGCATTAGATGCATTGATTTTAGTGCAGATGTTGATTTATGATTTGATATAACTGGATGGATGATGATACATTAATTTTAAAGTGATTGGTTTAACAGTGTGATTGATTTTAGAGCAAGCACAAAAACATTATTCTCAATGTGAATTGATTTTTGTGTTATAGTAATTCAACCTAATAATATTAAAGAGCAAGAGAGGAAAGGCAAGATGTTTACTACAATAGCCTGAGTTAAAGATTTGAATCGTTTACTATTTCAACTTCACTTTTCACATAATCGATATGAAAATATGACAAAACTAACGGGGGTGACAATAAGAATAGTAGAAGAAAATAGTTGAGATTTATCACAATGAAGACTATTTGTAAATGACTACATTCGTATTATTCACATTTTTTTTTTCCATTTAACACTATTACATTGTCATTTTGTATTCAAAATTTTTATTTCATCATTTTTCATAATTGAAGTTATTAACAATGTCTATCATCTCAACATATTGAGGTAATTTAGCAAAGTTAAAATTAAAACTACTATTCAAGATTTATTTAGTAATACTTGGAGGGGCACTATTAAGAATTAATTAGTTGTCAAAAATTGTGATACCTAAAATTAAATGAATTAGATGTCTAACATAAATACTCCTATAGCTATTGACACGATTGCCTTCCTTCTTCATCACCAACTAATTACTAATAAACAATTACATACATATATATAAATCACTATTACAAAATAACTAATTAATAACTAAAAGAAGAACTAAAATTTGCATATAAACGACCATTTTTTAGTCGATGACCACTAGTAGTTAATTTATACTATCTTATAACGTGACCAACTTTTAGTCATTTTTAGCTTAGTCATTAATTGGTTTCCTCAATTTTACCATCTAGTAGTATATTTATTCATAAATTTGGTCTTTAAATTTTCATTGATTTAGTCATTAATTGTTGCAATTAATGACCAAATATACAACAAAATATATTACTATATGAACCTTCGAGAGAAGCAATTAATGACCAAATAAATATGACCAAAATGTTGGTCGTGTTATAAGATACCGTAAACTAACTAATAATAACCATATATATGAAAACTTTAGTCATAATTTGAAATCAATTAATCAGCAAAGAAATATGACTAAATTTTAGTCATGTTATAAGATAGTGTAAATTAGGTACTAATCATCGTATATATGCAAAATTTAGTCATCATTTTAATAAAAAAATTATCATTTGCAGTAGTCGTCTATCTTGTTTTGGTATTTTCATATTCATTATATAAACGACTGATTTAATATTTTCTATTCATTTCATTTAATTTCATTCACAATCATTATAAATGACTAATTTAGTCATATGTTCATTTTATTTGTGTTCATCATTAATTGATATAAAATATTAATTTAATAGTTTTATATTGATTTTCTGTGTTCATTATTAATCAACATAAATTAGTTAGTATGATTTACAACTAAATCTTAAAGAAATGACATATAACATGCATGTTTATCTAATATGATAACGTAAAGTTATATATGTTAATTACAAGGCTAAATAATATCAATTGCAAATAAAATAATTTCGACCATATAAATTTTATTATATAAAATATCAAGTATTACAATATGAGTTTCCAACTTAATATCGATTGGACTACACTTTACACATGAAATATTGTGTCATCATTTCAAAACATTATTATTGTGTTGCCAAAGCATTGCAAGTGAATTTACCAACTCTGAAAGCTTGACCATCAGTCTCTATGAGGGTGTCTTATGCAAGATATTTTCTCTAAGGGTATCACTAGACATGTTCTCTTCTCTCTCATTTTTCAATTGTTGCTTTAGCGTTATTGTTATCCTCTTTCTTCAATTTCTTCTTCTTACCATCAATATTGAGTTCCTTTCCTAAAAATGAATTAAGATACAATGTAAGATGATGAATAATTGAATATAAAATAAATTAGACTATAAAAGATTTATATGACATATACCTCAACATTCGATTGTGGTCACTATGTGGTTAGATGACATGTATAAACAATGAACATAAAATGTCACCATAGAGAATAACACCTTAGGAACTTAGTATTTAACCTTCAACAAAACCTTAGGCAAAATCATACCAACTAAGTTGCATGTTAAAAATATCAGACAATAGATAACTTGTGAAAACAAATGGAAAAAAAAGATAAGTGTAAAAGATATCCTTATTGCTTGTTCTAAAAGAGTCATGTTCCTTAAATTTGAATATTCTTTTGGCGACAGTAAAAGTTCATCGCTATTATAACCTATGTTTTTAGGATCATGAGATGATCCAACATGATATTGGATTGTGGAGACAAAATGATGAGTACCTCACTTGGTTGAATGAAGGTGCTAGTTGTGGGCAGTTTCAAAACCTCAGGGAAGAAGAACACTAAGGCCTAAGAAAATATATCACCACTTGTCCACTGAAAGAAAAAATTTCAATCCAAAAATGGCCTCTGGGAGTACATTTCGTTGGATGGATATCACACTCTGAGAGATGATTGTCTAATACATTGAGAAGTGTACATATATTGTCACAATGCCCCTCACAGTCAAGCCCTATAGCTTTTTCCTATAATATTAATCGTATTATACTATCTAATTATAAATTATGACTGTCATATAATTATTATTTTGAATAATTACTGTGAAATTGAGTTTTTAGTATTTTTGCATACATGAAAATATTCGAAGAAAAAATACTTTTTATGACTAGTTAATCTCGAGTGAATATAAATAAACAAAAAATTATGGTGCCTCTTTGTTTCTCTAGCAGTTATCCGCTCATTCTACCAATTTCTCCCATGTCCTCTAGTACTTTTGGTGAATTCTTCTTTGTTGATGTCTAATGACAATGCAATAGCCATTTATCCTCAACGTTTTTCTGAGCCAAAGGGAAGATCCACAAGTAACAACCAAAAAGTATCCTCAAATATATTCTTGGGGGAAAATGTAGTAATTGTGTGACAAGCAAAGAAACATTTCACGTTAATCATCTTTCCTTTAATATTGATTAATAATTTCTTTTCATGATCATCCAATACTAAAGTGTCAAGTAGGGACATTTAAAGTTAGTCCTCCATAAATACCACCTTTGAGAGTAATTAGTAGTTAATACTTCCTATTACACACACAGTAGATCACCAACTTGATGGATAGCAATATAAACACAAAAAAAATGAAATTAAAAGGAATGTTAGCAAGTCAAATGTGACTAATATTGAGTCAAGAAAATATCAAGCCCTCCACATTCCCAAGGAATTTTTAGGCACTAAAATAGAAAATTCTTCCATTGCATCATTTTCACCTTTTCTTTAATTTCTTTAATTGAGAACATAATTTCTAGATTAAAAAAAAAGCATTGAAAAAGGCATCAGAATTGTAACAAATGTTGAAGTGATTGTCGTATCAATTAAACAGAAAGGAAATTTTTCAATATGCTTTTAACTTGTTGAATACATTGAAGAATATGAAGCTTTCTCATCCCTTTCTCCTAATCAAATTGTCATCCGTGGGTTCCAATCAAGTAATCAATTTCCCTCCAAGATAATTAAGAGATCACTTTGGAGAAGGACTTCTAGGAGAATTGGGATATTAGAAATGGAATTAACTGGGAGGAAAATGAAGCACTTTATTGGGTGCTCCAAAATATTTGAATGCAGCTAAAAATGATTTTATACTTCCCCCACACATTTTAAAACATAAACCATTTATTGCATCTCATTTATTTTCCACTATTATGTAATATGTAATTATTTGAGCAAGAATAGAGCATTCATAGATATTGTTATGAAAGAGGACTCTTCATAATCCTAATAAGTTGGGCTCTAACAAACAAACAATTTCATGTAGTGAATAAATCTTACATGGTAGATTTCGGGGATTAAAATGACAACTTTATTCTTAATCTCATTACAACAAAAATAAATTCAACTCTAACTATTTGGGATCTAACAAATCAATAATTTCATGCAGTAAAGTAAACTTACATGGTATATCAAAATTATTTGCGGTGAGAACTTTATTCTTGACCTTATTACAACATAGATAAATTCAATAGTACATACATATTTCCATATATGAGACAAACTTTTAATAGATTCAAAGATTTCATAGAAATATAATGATATGATTTACTTGTATGACATGACAAAGCTATCAACATCTAGTGCTCGTCACTAGACAATAGTGTTATTGAGACACTATTTCATGGCATTACAACCATTTAGATAGATAGTGTTATAGAGATACCTTGCAACACCTATTCAATACTACTTTCAAGCTTCAAATTCATCAATTGTTTTACTTTAGTGGCAAATTCTAGTGGGATTTCATTAAATACAACCTGACAAAAGCCATTTATGATAGTTGGTATTGCCTTGTTTGAATCTATCCTCCTATGGAAATAGAATAACTGACATTCCCCAATTTTTGAGGTACTTGCTTCACATGGAAAAGGTTGCAAATATTACATGTATAATGGAAATAAGTGTCTAGTAAATTTAACGTCTTAAATTTCTCTACATAAATTATCAATCCGGGTATCATAAACTAATGAAGTGTGGTGCACCATATGTGCTTAGTTAACCTTTTTCTTACTTCGTTGTTTTATAGTTTTTGTTTTGTTTTGGGGTTTTGTTTTTGTTGATCTCCTAAAGTGTCTAATGCAAATGGAAGTCCTATTTTAAGGTCTTAAGAATACTTTTAAAGGTCAAGTATGGATGTAGATTTCAAGACAAAGTTTATGTCCCTAATTGTAACTTCCAAAACTTAGCACTTCAAAAGATCTCAAAACATGTTATTGATGGAATTAGTACTTAAACAAAAGTGTAAATATGCAGCTACTTAAATCAAACAAAAGATGAAATATTGATCATGAAATCAATGTCTCTGCTGCTTGTCTAAATATAGAAATAAAAGTTAAGCTATTGCACTCAAAGAAATTAAAAATTGCAAGGAAAGTAAAACTAAAATAAAATTACACATGCATAATTCGATCCGTCGCCAGTATTCCTGCTATGGCTTTTGGAGGTAACCGTCAATGATATGAGCAATTTAATATCTAATTGCAGAAAAGTAAAACTAAAATCAAATTATACATTCATAATTCGATCCCTCGCCAGTAGTCCCGCTATGGCTTTCGGAGATAATCATCAATGAAATGAGCAATCAATATCTAAATGCAGAAAAGTAAACTAAAATTAAATCGCACATTTATAATTCGATCCCTCTCCAGTAGTCCCGCTATGGCTTTCGGAGGTAACCTTCAATGAAATGAGCAGTCCAATATCTAATTGCATAAATGTAAAATAAAATCAAATCACACATTCATAATTTGATCCCTCGCCAGTAGTCTCGCTATGGCTTTCGAAGGTAACCGTCAATGACATGAGTGAGTTGATTTCTAAAATAACTTAACAAAGCAAATGAACAAGACTGAAAGCAAAGCATAATTGAAATTGAAAATCTAAAAAAAAAACAAAGTCAGCACAGAGGTAAATCTCATGTCACTATTTGATGCAAAAACATATAAAGAAATACTAATCTACAATACCCCGGTTGAACACACTTACATGAATTAAAATTGCATGAATGGAAAATCTAATCTATCAAACTTGAAAGAAATTAAATGACATAATGAAATCAAAGCAAAATTACAAAATGAAATCTACTCTACGTTACATTCTAATGTGCTCCATGACATCTACTTCACATCTCCTTCCATGTTGAGAAGGAGATTTCAAATTCTTTGAAATCACAAAGTACAACAAAGCTCTCCAAAGTCATCTCACAAGCTAACAAGCTTAAGAACTAACAAGATAATACTTAAGAACTCCAAGCTCTAAGCTAAAGAACTAAGAAATGAAGGAGAGAGGTTTCCTATTTATACAAAAAGATGAGAAGCCATCTCGTTAATGAGAGTCCATGAATCTCTCCCTCTACCTCTAGAGTCCTAATCAAAATAGGAACTAATAAGACACATGTCTTCTTAGAGTTACAATACAATTAGGAGATGTGATACATATCCTCATGATCCCATGGTTCTTTCCACTCAAATTCGAATTTAGCCTTAGAGTGCCACATAAGGGTCTTCTAAAAGCCTCCTTTCAACCTACACATGTCAACAATTTCAACCCATTTGTTAGGTATAAGCATATGCACATTATTTTCTAATTTTTAACTACAAATTCTTTTCAAAGGCTTAGAATTAATAAAGTTTGGAAAAACATAAATGTGGCCCAATGATAATGAAAGTGAGAGGAATGTAGTGACATAGTAGTGAAATGGAGGTGATATAATGGACATAATAGTGAAAGTGTAATGGAAATGAATGACATTTTCAAGACTCAACATACCCCCCAACTGAAGCTATTGCATGTCCTCATGCAATATATATTACATTAACTCTTTTGATCCTTGAGGTTTGGCTTAACTTTGCATGATATCATTTGATAGCTTCATATTTTTGCAAATTGTTTTACTTGAATTGCAACATGGTTGGTTCTTGTGTTACAACCAATTTTTGTTGTTATTGTTGTTGTTGTTGTTGTTGTTGTTGTTGCATTCTATTTTGATCTTTGAACTTTGCATAATGATATTTTTATTATTGTTGCAAAGTATACCTTTATTGGATTGCATGATGGTAGGTTCTTGTGTGACAACCATGATTTTGTTTGTATCCAATTTATCCTTTAAGAACTTTTTCGAAAGCCATTGGATGCTCATAATAACAATGTAATAGTTAATATATGTTGGAAGTATGTGGGTTCCTGAATATGGTATGGACATGGCAAGATATGAATATGAATATACTTCCCCCCCCCCCAACTGATGGTATTGACAATTTATGAAATGAGGAAGAGAAATGTTTTTCCAATAATTATCATTCTAGCTTTTTATGGAATTCTATGGTCAAAAAGTTAGAAAATGACGTACCTTCACTTACCCTTTGGAATGGATGAGTTGTATGTGTGGTGGCTGAAAAATTCTGATCATATTTTTCTTCAAGTGGCTGAACAAGAGGAGTCATGGATAAAGAGATAAGATGAGCTTTTATTGCTTCTACTAAAACTTGTTGAATCTGCTCCAAAATGATAAAAATAATAGTCTTCATGTCTTCAAAACTTGTTGGCACAATTCCTACTATGTGAAAAGATGTTCTGATGTCGAACATAGTAGGAAATTGTTGGCTTAGTGGCTATTAATGGATTCCACTAGTCAACATGAAAATTATCACCATTGATGACAATGAGAGTTAAGATGCCCAAACACATCTTGCTAGGTACAAATGAATTTGTCGATGTCGAGTCATCTAGAAGATCTGATGAACAAGGGACATTAATGTATTCCCATTGTTTTTCAGCATGAGGACTTGCCATTAAGGTATGCAAGCCTCAAGGTGTTTTTACAAAGAACTTAGATTCAAAGGACTATGGACTCAATAATTTGCATTGGAGCAGGGCTTATTTGCGGAATGAAAATTACAAGGAATGGAAGATGAAAATGGAAAATGGCAATGGAGAGTAGAAATGGCAATGGGAAATAAGCATGTAAATGAGCCTCTTGCTTTGATTTGTGGGTTATGAATGGACAAAAGGAGATGGAAAGTGTATGTGAATGTAAATGGAAAGTATGAATTTAAATGAGGTGGGTGGTTTATTATGAGGTATGGATGTGATGGATGGATGTGATGGAGACAATAGTATCTAAAAGTTTTTCAAGTGTTTGGATCTGATTTTGCATTAGCATATTAACTCTTTGTTGCTGATCATCCTCTTATGAAACAAATTGGTCTCTTAGAGAGATACCATTCTCTTGTAGTCATTTGTCCTTCCTCCTGGAACCTGCAAAAAAACTAATACTTCTTCTGCAATGGAATGTAATATTATCAAAGGAGAGAGATGGCCAATCTCTCTAGTTATGATATTTACACACAAAACTAAGAATTTGTATTAATGAAACAAGTTCTCAAAGGAAAAATTAAAAGAATTTATACCTGACTTGGAATTAGTGCCTCAAGTTGATGTTGCTTCTTTTCAGCAATTTATTTCATTATTTTCCATTTCAAATTCTAATGATGTATTTCTCATTGTGTAGATCTTGTTGAGATATTTCAAATGGTACTTAAATCATCAAAATCTGATTTCATATGAAAAAGTTAGGTTGATTTGAACAATGAGTTTTTTTTTTTCAGTCTACGAACTTGGACTTCAGTTGCAGAATGTGCACGGTTTCTGTAGCTAAAAATCTTGAAGACAAAGTTAGCCATTTATCTTTCGTCATCAGTCCAAAATTAATCAATACCTTCAGAAAGGTGAGCAAATAACTTATTCATTTCATTGATTCAAAATTATTATTTTTTTCTTGACATGCAGCGACTTAGTGTGGTGACTCAGTGATAACACACAATTTGACTTCCCTTTGACCGCGGTCTTTCCCATTGAATTGGATCAAATGAATAGAACACCATCCATGTACTGACATTCCCCCAGCTACCCATGTGGCTTGTTTTGCTTGATGACACCTGCAACCTAGACTTTAACAAAAATAGCTGCAGAAAGTTCAACCACCTGCGGAAAGTTGAATCAGCTGCGGAAAGTGGTTGAAATAGTCAACCATCAGTTTTCTGATTTAAGTTATTTTCTTCATTGTTTGCATGTAGGAACTCTATGAATGGTAGTGGCATATGGAGCAAACTAGGGTACTGTAGAGCATTGGAAAGGTATGTTTTAACGAATAACTTAGTAATGTTTTAAGAAATAGTTGTAACCTTTTTTTTATTATACAATAGGGAGAATGCAATGAGAATGAATACAAATGACCCAATCACTGAAAGTTATCCTCTTTATGCAGGAAAGGACAAAAGTAAGAAGGTGTGGTGCGAAACAAGAGTCCCATGAGCAGATAACGGCTATCCCCCTAAAACCGAATAAAGTCCAGACCAGGGCGAGTAAATTAAGGCCGATCAATCCAGGATGAGATGAAGGACTGTCAGTTCGGAAGACTAGGCAGAGAAAAGAAAGGAGTTAACAGTTTAACAGATCCCTCAGGATCTTTGATCCTGAGGGATCGTTACGTTCAATTATTTTGTTGTTTAGTTAACTCCGCCATTACTTGTATAAGAATGGGCGACATCGAAGACTTAGGGGACGTCTGGAATATCTTGTATTTTTACTTTCTGTTTATAAGATACACTATTGGTTACACTTAGACTATTGAGTCTCTTTGAGACTTAGTTTTGCTGTATTATCGCTGATGCATTAATATAATATATTCGGTGTTAATTTCCTCCTGCATCTGAAGTAAGTTACGGCGGTGTGCCATTGAGAGCTAAGGGCCTGGCTCCAACAGACACTGGCTGGTTGTATCATTACAGTTTGGCTTCGTGTGGTTTGTTTATTGTTCTCAATAATCTGATATACGTACATGTTGTTCCATACTTGTTCATCAGTAGTTTTCCTTTTGTAAATCTTTGTAACGAGTTTACATCATATTTCCAGAATTGATCACATAACATTATTCTAAGTTGTTCACTTCCGTTACAGACTTTATAAGTGGAATGTTTCAGCTACTTATGGTTGGAGTAATGGACTACTGGTAATCGTTTCAGATTATGTTTATATATGATTGACGTTTCCGGTTTATGGTGATTTGTTGTTCCATTTGATTAACTGTCTACTCGTACCAAAGATTGCTCTTTATTTGTATGTAAGTTGATGCCAAGAATTGAGAGTGTTGAACTCGAAAGATTTAGTTTCTTTACTGCTGTTCCATTTTCGAGTTGCTGTTCCATTTCTGAATTGTTGTTCCATTTCTGAATTGCCATTCCATTCTGCTTTCTTGTTGTTCCTTTTTACTTGCGTTCATTGGTATTATGTGGGAGGAGGATCAAGGCTGTCGTGAGACACAACAGACGCTATTATGCTCCCAGATCCATGATCCATACTCTAATTTCTTTTCCTTCATCAGTTTCTAAAGGGATGGGTTACTGCTTCCGTACCCTTGACTGACAA
>APFE030802703.1:12157-27251 GCA_000404065.3 Pinus taeda
GCTATGCTATCACAACAAAAGTATAATTGAGAAAATACTTTTTGAAGATTTGGTATGGAATAATGTGAATCCTGTTCAGTTCCTTTAGCTTCCCATTTTTAAGATTTCCTTCGAGTTTATGTCCTAATACAGATCGAAGAAAGGATTATATGTCTCGAATTCCATATGCCAATGTAGTAGGGTGTTTAATGTATGCAATGGTTTGTACTCGACCAGATATTTCACATGCAGTTGGGGTTGTCAGCAGGTACATGGAAAATCCAGGTAAAGAACACTGGTCAGCAGTGAAATGGGTGCTTCGGTACTTGAGGGGCACAAGTAGTTATTGTATTTCTTACAATAAGAGTAGTGAATTTGTTTGCGGATATGTTGATTCCGATTTTGCAGGTGATTTGGATAAGAGAAGGTCAACTTCAGGGTACATTTTTACTCTTGCAGGTGGAGCTATTAGTTGGATGTAAAAGCTACAGAACATTGTTACTTTGTCCACTACTGAAGCAGAATACATTGCTGCTTCTCATGCTTGCAAAGAGGTGGTTTGGTTGAAAGGTT
The DNA here is from genome assembly GCA_000404065.3 of Pinus taeda. Lineage (NCBI taxonomy): Eukaryota > Viridiplantae > Streptophyta > Pinopsida > Pinales > Pinaceae > Pinus > Pinus taeda. The sequence continues at coordinate 12,710 of APFE030802703.1, forward strand.
TGCTTGGTGAGTTTGGTAGGTTACAGGACAACCTCAGGTTACTTTGTGATAGTCAAAGTGCAATACATTTGGCTAATAATCCGACCTATCATAGTAAATCAAAGCATATTCCAATTAAGTACCATTTTGTAAGACAGGTTATCACTGAAAGGGGAGTCTCTCTTGAAAAGGTGCATACAAAGGAGAATTGTGCAGACATGTTCACGAAACCCATTTTGTTGGAGAAGCTACGCTGGTGTTTGGCTTCTCTTGGCTTGCAGAAAAGATAAAATAATAATAACAGGGCATTAGGCGAATTATTGTCAAGGTGGAGATTGTTGAGATTTTCTGTTTGTAGCAAAATAGGAAAAATCTCAGCTAATGACAACAATAGAATTCAGGTCCTAGATTAACTCCAGGTTGTTGGGAGGGAGTTAATGCCTCCTATATTTGATGTGAGGGAGTTAATGAGGCTGTTAGATTCTCTATGCTATATAACATGCAATCATTCGGATGGTTTGCTATGAGGGTGAGAGTTTTATGAGGTTTTCATTATGTAATCTCTAATTTGATTAATAAATTCCTGATGCCTATGTTTGGTGGACGTAGCCCAAATTGGTTGGGTGAACCACGTTAAACTCTTGTGTTTATGTGCTTGATATTCTGCCGTGTGTTTATTTAATTTTGCTGTGCACCTGGACCAACATATTTCATTAAATGTTGCTTGCAGAACAAGCGATTCTTTCCCTAGAAAGTTGGTATCCACTACTTTCTTTCTCTAGAAAGTTGGTATCCACTACTTTTAATAAGTGGATTAACTTATACGTTTATCATAGTCATGATTATTTATTTCATATTTATGTTTAATTTTTCACAATTTTAATTCAGAAAGTTTGGTATCTTTGGTATTGAAATAATAAGTGTACTTACTTATATTCTTATTGTAAGGGTTTTGAGTTGTCGAGCATTCAAGAGAGTTGAAAAACTAGAGTCGTGGGTACAAGCATGCCCAACAGGAATTTAGACGTAGTGGAAAATAAGTTTGGTTAAATGTGACTAGGTTAAGGGTATACATACAAACAAGTTCACTTAAAGGCATGAAAACAAGTTTGGTTAAAGGAACACGCAATAAAAGTCTGTTTAAAGGCAATAGGAGATTGATGGATGTGACAGGTAGGTGCATGCAAGCTAGCAAGGGCGCCCACTCGACTGACCAAAGGTCGACCCATGACTTTGCAAAATATTGAAGGTGTGTTATTTGGGTATGTGACAAGTCGGTTGGGAAAACACATGGGAAGGCCGACCCATGAGAAAACCAAAGGACGCGATCCTTGGCAAATTGAACAAAGTGGACAACATATCTATATAAATGGGTTGACATTTATTAGAGGCATCAACTATTCACCGAGCATCACAGAGACAGGTTCACACATCGTATGGGGCAAGGCATACATGTTAGAGTCTCGTTCAGCGCAAAGACAATTTATAAATGGGGTAGGTCATTCAGGGTTTTCAGGAGGCAAGGCACGGGCAGGCCTTGTGTAGGAGGGAGCATGGTTGGCCCATGTGTTCGCGAAGGCAGGTAGAATGCATGGAGGTCTAAGTGGTGTGTTTATTAAATATAAAGTCAATGTTTCCAAGTTAGAGTGCGGAAGGCATGACTACGGAACTCGACGACAAGAAGAAGAGTGTATGGAGTGTTTAGGCATTTGGGTGAATAGTATGCGGGTCACATTTGCTGAATGAAAGGTTCTTCCTAACATGAATTCGATGTGGTTCATTATGGGTTGCACGATAGGCAACACTTGAACAACAATTCATGGAAGGGTTGCATGACAGTGTAAAACATTGTATTTGTAAAAACAATTGCAGAATTAGATAATTTTCTGCCAAACTTATTCGGCAGTTTCCCTTCCCATTTATATGTATGTGCATTATTTTTCATGGATTGTTTTTACATGTTTGTTTCCACTGCATAATGAAAGATGAATGATAATTGAAGTAACATTGTTTTTGCTGCATTTATAAAAGAAGAAGTAAACATTTGTAGAGAATAAACTAAGTTTTGAAGGTTAGGTGTAGTTCGAGAGCCGTATTAGAGTGGAGAACAAAAATATTGGTTGGTGCTGCACAATTCCCACAAGTGTAATTTTAGTCTCCACCAGTGTGCGCCCGTGAGAGATGGTATTAAAGCCTGTTTTGTAGAATGAGGGATTTGCAGAAATTGAACTAGTTGGTCATAATACAACACAAAGGGGAGTTTTTTTTCGAAGAGGCAGACCAAACGGCTGAGTCAATTTTAACGATGGAAGATTACATTGTGAGATACTTATGAAAACCTTGTACAATTTGAAGCGCATGAAAGAAAAGAATCCAAGGATTCGAGTTGAACTTGAAGTCTTGGAAGGAAATGTGAAAGAAGAGCTTCATTGACTTGGTTGGGAAATGGAGTAGGATGAAGCTATCGATTGTGACGAAGAGGAGGAAGATGCTTGTGAAGAATAATGTGTTGTAGAAGTGTTAGCCGAAGAGGAGGAAAGACCTGGTCTGTAGACTCCATGCGAGTGTTGATGAAGTGATTGGATCCACTATTTGCAGCTCATTGTAAAAAATTTGATGTTGCACGTGTATGGGTTAAGCTCCCATGATTGTCGCCCCAACTCTAGTCCAAGGAAGTTTTAGAAGTCAATGGAAACAAATTGGGATCCTTCTCAGAGGTCCATTTGTTGTATGAGAGTAGTAGAAAGAAAGTTATAGCGAGGATTCTACTAAATTTGGACCCACACTATGGTTTATTTATGGAATTGAATATTTTCTACAAGGGTTGTGAACATAGAATAATTCTGGACTATGAAGGGGTACTCTTCACATGCCTCAAGTTTCACAAATATAGACACATCCTAAAGAATCTCTCTCTTCCTTTTGTATGAAAATAGAAAAAAGGTTATCTTTTACTAGAGGCTTCAATAATGGTAAAATAAGATAAAAAAGTTGTCAAGCCAAAGAAATTCTTACGCAATCACATCAAAAGATCTTTCAAGAGCTTTCCTTACGCTGGGTAAGAGGCAGATCCCGTGATGCAAGCTTCTCATGCCAATACTTCATCCACCTTTGGTCATCCATCCTCGGACAAAGAAACTCTTTGTATGACTCCCTTTCTAAAGGAGACTCTAAACAAACTTTGGGTACCTACAAGATTACAAAAAAATAGGAAACACTTCAACACAGATTAATATAAGAGTTCCTCCATAAATGGTTTGCAGTTAGAGTTTGTCATGAACTAAATTTCATGATTTTATTTTATTTTTTATATTTATATATAAATTTTCTATGGGGAATAAAAGCAATCATATTTTTGTAAATTTTGTAACAACTTAATAAAAAACTCGATAAACTTTCCAAATTCACCATTGATTTTGGGTGTCTAATATCATGATTGCTAAACTGATAATACATAAAGCATATAATAATTTCTATTTTAAAATAATAAAAATTATAAAATTTTCTTTTAACAAAGGACAAAAAAACAAAAACAATTAATTTATTATATCAAATAAATAGAAAGATAAAGAAATTTAAGAAAAATAAAGTTCGCGACTATGTTAAAAAACAAAAACAAAAACTTTTGCAATTTTCTATTTCTCAATTTTGTAAAAAAACACAACATTCAACCACCTCATAACCAACGTGTGCATTTTTTCTTTTATTTAGCTTTTTCCTAATCATTTAAATATGAAAGGTGTGCTTGCATGTGAAAAAAATGAAATCTATTATTTTTATTCGTTTAGACTTATGTTCTATCATTTTCTCAAAATCGATATTCAATCAATGTTCAACGTAAGTAATATTCCGTCAATTTTTTAATGAATATTCTAAATCGTTAATATTTTAATGAAAAACCGAATTAAATTTTTGGTTCTTTGGATAAGTATTTACGTGCCCCAAGGGTTAGTATAATTAGTCAAGTTGGGGCCTCGCCAATGGGAGGTCATAGGGTCGAAACCCGAAAGCTCTTGGGGTTAGGTCTGGTGTGACCGAGGGGTGGACCCCCTTCGAATGGGGTCCACCCAGATTTCTCGGACCTGGACGTAGCGGACTCACTGACCAAGTCCCGCGAACTAGTAGGAAAAAAAAAAAAAAAATCATAGGCATTTTGAATTTTGAAGATTTATTTATTTTTAAAATTTAATTAGTTATTTTTCCTAATTTTTTAATATTTAATATACTAATATTATAATCCTAATTAATTTAAAATTAAATTTACTTTACCATTAAAAACTTTTTTACATGATCATAATGTATAAAAGAAAAAATTATAATTATAAGTACCTAACCAGAATTCTAAGGGAATTCAGATGCTTAGCTACGAAAAGAGAAGGGCTTAATAGTGGTTTCTCATTCGAAATACTTGGGAATGAACTAGTACGATTGCTTTTATATACTATCTTCAATTATTTCCTCCGCAATGTTTCATCAACGGGAGGTTCAATGTGCTCGAGTCCAAATTTTTATTTCGTGTTCAGATTTATGGGATTTATGTCTTCGTTTTGACAAGTAGGTTTATAAGTTTTTCTCGAATTTTTTATTATTATGATTTATGTTGATTGTCTACATTTCTTTCACCATATATATCATCTTTATTTGTTTCTTATATCATTTCAGTCAATTGGAGGATAAGTAAGCTTCTTTGTTCTTTTTCTCTTTAATATTTCAGTCAATGGGAAGTTGAATGTGCTGGAGTTCTATTAGGGTTTTCGGTTATATGTTCAGTTTTGTTCATATTAATATGATTATAAGTTTTTTCCTGAATTGTGAATGTGTTGACTTTTTCAGCCTTTAAACATAGAATTAATGTTAATTCGTGCTAATAATAAAATTAAAATCGATTTACTTTGATTACAAATAAATTTATTTTAGTATTTCATATTATTGTTGTGTATAATGTCTTTGATAGAACTACACTCAAGTTCAATTTCCAAGTTAAGTTATTGACGCTGGAGATTAAACTTATGTGAAGATAGATTGGGAAATAACCTTAGTAATAATAAATAAACAGGTTAGTTTCTTGTTTAAAAAAGGTTGGATTTAATATCATCTCATATAAGTGTGATGTATTAAGCTTTTGATTAATAAAAAACATAGTTTATGTTTTACGGGTAAATAATTTCAACTTGGTATTCGAGCCAAGGTTGTGATGGTTCTATTTCGAACAAACTATTTGCGAACTGATCAGTCCCAAGAGTATCTGTAGTCTTAAGAGATAATCTTGTGAGGGTCTGTTGTGAGAATGAACAACCTGTGGCCCCTGTGTCTCTGGAACGGTAGCTGGTTTGTGATATGTTGGTGTTTGTCTAGTTGTGACGGGCCAACTAGCATTAGAGGAAATTTCATCCTAAAAGTGCCCATGGAATTTTCATGTAATTTCCATGTCATAATAGATAAACCAATCAAAATCCTTTAAATTTAAAACAAAGTAAATGTAAATTTCATCTGTAGACACTCGTTGGATGTAGGTTTAAATTCCACATCCAATGACTACCCATTATGCATACATTCGAGAAGACCCAAATTGATTAAAAATGTGGATACATTAAAAAAGTTTGTTGAAACCCACTTTCTTATTGTATCTACAATTTTTATCAATGTGGGTCTTCTCAAAAGTATGCATAATGGCTACTCATTGCATGTGGAATTTACAATTGAAATTTGAAATTTGAGTAAACTTATAAGAAGATAAGTTAAAAATACAATTTAAAAAAATAGTTTTCTTCTTTTCCCTCTAAAATTTATTGCTATTATTTTGTTATTTTAAATACTATTTTATTATTTTCCCTTAGGAGGGCACTTTTAGGCTGAAATTTAATCTATTGATTAGCATATAGTTGTGATTTAAGAGGTCATGACCATTTCATCAAGCTATTAAGTGTTTGTTCCAGAGTGACCCATCAATCAACAACTTGTCGCGTTCTCATCATGAGAATCAGATCTTGCAGTGCTGGAGTTGTGGAGAACGCAGCTTGCAAAGACAATAACGACCAGAATAATCAAAATTGTTGCTTGCATTAATCAAAATCCATTTGCTAAAGGAATATTTAGGAGGAAGAGGGTCACATGAGGACAACTAGTTCCATTGCCATATTTTGCAGAGTTACTTTGTAGATTTGTTACCGTTGTTGGCTCTACACGCGCATTTCTAGTAGAAGAGAAAATGATAAAATCTAGGAATCCACATGACAGTTCACATGGTAAGATGGCACTATTCACCAGGGGTACAATTAATAAAAATAAGAACTCAATCAAATGTTTGTACTGCTGAAGATATGGACACACAATGATCAAATGCAAAAATTGTGTTAGAGATCTTTCAAATGGCAAACTCAAAGAGTCATCTAACTCAGCCATTTCTAAGGATATATTAGATGTTGTCCCTAAACAATTAATAGATTCTGACAGTGATGGTGAATTTACTATTGAGCCTCTCAAACTTTTCAAAAAGCATAGTTATTTAATTATATTTTGTATTTGTTGACTGTAAGTTTATATATGTATGATTTAAAGGTCAAGTTGTATGGTCAAATTATGAATACATCGAGTACCCGGACAACTATTATGTATAACTTACAGACACAACGAGCTATGTCGTCTGACAGGTGGGAGCTTGTTCATAGGATGGTTCATTACTTGGCTACTTTTTCTAATAGTTACAATGAGCTATCTAATACTTCGAAATAAAGAGAGTCAATATTGTTGATCATGCAAGCTCATCAACAATGGTCGGAGAGAGTTGTACTTTAAATGGGTCTAGTGGAAGAATCAAAAGTTGTGGTGGAAAAAGAATGATCCCCGTGAGATTTCAAAATGAGTAAAAGTGTGAATAAAAACCATATGAAACAAATATAGAAATGCAATACATATAATACTACAAGAACTAAAAGAAAGAATTGGAAATAACACAAATAAACATGTTTAGTTTGTTGAAGTCAATTGAGATATTTACTCAACAACTAGTTTCTTGTTTAGAAAATGTTTGATCTAATATGCTCTTATATGTATGATGTAATAGGCTTTTGATTAATAAAAAAACATAGTTTATACTCTTTGGGTAAATACCTCCAACTGCTGTTTCTTCTCTTTCATTCGTCGATTATACGGTTAACGATGTTGGTATGTGTACATTACTGTACAAGTTTTGGTACACGAAGATATCCGATAGTGAAATTTAATCGAGAATGTACGGTATGAACTTTGGTGTAAGCCAACTTGTTTCATTATTGTTGAGCACTCTGGCATATTATGATAACTCTGGCATGTCTCTCAATTCAATATTGGTTCCATATTACACTGAAACACGACATAGCTGTGGCTCTGACGGATGGACTTTAACTTATTTTAGATTCTTCTGCCTCTATGTGGAAATCAGTTCGTGTTTGTATATCAAATTTCACTATATGTCATGGAAGATTCGGCTTAATCATGCGGTGCGGACATCACGTGAATCCAGTGCGGACATCACGTAAGTATCCCGTGAACGGGCTGAAACTTTGACAACATTCGTCCTTGAATTTGGGAAAAACTTATGTCATGTATTAGTGGAGCTTGAATTTGGAAAAAACTTATGTCATGTATTGATGGAGCTTTCTCTTTGGAGTTATTTAGATTCATCAAAACCCTTGGAATAGGCGGCTATCATGAGTCGGCCGGTGAGCAAGGCAGAATAATTTGAAAAATCATGTCTGCCACCAACATCCGTCATTTCTTATCTTTGAGGTGGTAAAGCATTAGTAGGACCCAACGTTCATTCCTTTCATTTAATCATTAAAAAATAATCAGATGGTAGTACCAATCTGTAAAATGGCATCTCATTTTCATTTCCTATCTTCTCTACAAAATTATTTGGTGCAAACCAACTTAGTTCGTTGGGACAAATCAACTTTGCTTTTGTTGATTGACGATGCACAATGCCATTCACTATAAATTGTTGTATTTATGATATGTTAAAAGATGTGTTCTTTTATGTTTATCTATTACTTTGTCATTAATCTTTTTGAAACATCTTTTATGATTTGAGCGCAAATTTTGGATTTACAGGTGATTTCCGATTAAATATATCATTTGATCGAGAGCTTTTGACTAATATCGAACAATTTAGAGTTGATCTTCAATATATTATTCGTTTGAGAGCCTATACATTTGGGATCTTTAGTTTTTAATACTTTTCTAAGATTACATTATATTTTGATGAAGATTGGTTAAATATATAAATATATATCTAATATATAATATATATAATTTAATATTATTAGTTATTTTTTATTAGTTAAATTAGTTAAAATTCTATTATAATATCAAAATATACATTTATGCAATATTTTGTTGGCTTGTTACTAATAAATTTAGACCAATAATATAATATAAGTTTGATCTATATCGATCTACTCTTATGATTATGACATATTAAAAACAAAAAAATAATATAATATGCACTTTAACTATATCGGTTTACTAGTGTGATTATTACATTTTAGAAACCAGAAAACCAAAAGATTTAAGTGGTCATATAAGCCTATGATAACCTACCTAGGGGTTGAAAACATTTGACTAAAACCTATCCATTAACTTAAACATAGAAAAGAAATGCCACCAAAACTAACCAAAGCATTATTATTTAATTTCTACTGAATTTTAAATTAATCTAAATTTAATTTTAAAATAAATTAATCATTTTTTGGTATAAAAGATTATAGTTTCATAAATTTGATATTGATTTGTTTTAATTAATAATAATAATAATAATAATTGTCAAAGATTTAATTCATCGTAATATATGGTAAATAAATAAATGTGACCTATCAAATTTATATCGGTGATGGTAGTAATGATATATTGCAGAAAAATTCATAACATCTCATGAAGAAGATTTCCCATCGCATGAGATAGAGCTTTGTATCTTGGTTCTATAAGTAGTTATACGATAAACATTGATGATGGGATGAGATAAATCGCGGCATATATTATGCTACATTTTCCTATTAGCCGTGTCAGAGCGAAAAAATTTAACCGTGTCTGTTGGATGTTCCCAACTCACGTGGTAGTTACTTTTAGGGTATTGGAGGCAAACATATTTGTAATTATCAAATCAGTTATACCAATAGTAAATATTTTTAATTACGATGGTTTAGATAACGATTATTATAAACTCGAATGAATTCAAGAATCCTGAGATGAATTAATTCTATTGCACAGGATTTTTATTCATATCTATCGTTGTGTACAGTTGGCTAACGGTAATATAAATAAACTTCAATGTTTCAAATAATTTTGTATGTCATCTATGGCCTCATTCTCCATGCCAAATGGTTGCAGATCAAGAAGGTGAGGGAGATGTACCCTCACTTGCTAGAGATTTGATAGTGTTAGGTCCCTATAATACTAGTTATTATCCCATTAATATTGTAGTTGTATCCTTTATTAATATTGTTGTGCCCCTATTGTCCCCATATTTTTATTAATGTGCCCCATAGAATCCCTCTATTGTTATTTTTGTGGCTTTATATTATTATTGTTAAATCGACTAGGTTATATTGTGACTCCTTAAACTCCTATATATGGAAAGGAGGTTTTGTCATTTGAATCATCTAAAAATTGTTCATTTGTGTAATGTAAAGGAGGTTTCCTCCTCGAAGAGGCTGAATTCTAAGGCGTTGATCTCTCTTTTCTATCTTTTTGTGAGCTGGTTTCATAACATTTGTTATCAGAGCTTTGGATTCTAGGGTTCCGCTGCTCCAAAAGGTCATCATGGCATTTTCACTATAACTTCTTTTCTGTGATGTTTCAAAAGTGAAAAAAACCCATTTGAGACAAAATCGTACTGAACCTCGAGTCCGAATTTCAAAGCTTTTCGTGCTATATTTGCGTAGATGTGATCTGAGGAAGTTGGTCTTTTTGCAGACTCCTAAATTACATTCCAAACAGGTGACCTGGGGAAAATCGTTATAACATTCTCTCTGAGCATCAGATTCAAATTTTGTAAGAAGGTATAGAAATAGGACAAACTGTAGTTTCTTGTATATATTTTTTAGAGCCAAAGGTTGAAACAGTGATATGTGGCACTTCATACAAGTTCGCTCTTCTCGAAAGGTCTATAATCAGGTCACCTTGGGAGACTGTGCATAACTCTTCCTTGGACAATCCAATTTGGATAAGAATGATGGCATTGGAAAGAGGACACAGAGGACTACTACAGGTCGCAATTCCAGAACTGGATGATCCAAAATCACAGAGATACATCAAATTCAATATCAAGCTTCTACAAAGTGAAAAAATGTGTGTAGTTTTTTTTGAATTTTTGCATAAGCTTGGTTTGAAAAATTAGTTGGAAGGAATTCAAAGGGCATAGTAAAGCATTATTATCAGTAATTGATGCCCCGAGGAAAGAAAATTCAAACACCTAGTAAGCAACCTGAAGCTCTAGCATGACTCATGAAGAAGGGAAGAAATGCAACATGATATATCAAATTACTAGACCAATTGCAACAAGTGTCACTTGCACAAAAAAGCAATAGAATCTAAGATGGATGGTTTAAGGAAAGATGTAGAAGCTAAGATGGATGGTTTAAAGAAAGGTGTAGAAGCTAAGATGGATTGTTTAAAGAAAGGCATAGAAGATAAGATGGATGGCATGGAAGCTAATATGAATGGCATGGATGCTAAAATTGATGGCATGGATTATAAGATGGAAGAATTGAAGATAAATATGAATAAGTTTCTACAAGAAATGGTCTTTAATGGTGCAAGGGTAGTAAAGGAAACTCATGATGAGAACAAAAGAAATTTTAATCATGATTGCATGGACTCTAATGTTGGATCAAAGACCCACCATATTCCAAAAATCGATATGAGGAAGTTTGATGGCAAGGATCCCGCAACATGGATATTACAGATGGAGCAATTTTTCAATCTCAATAATGTGCAAAACACACAAAAGGTACGTATTGAAACTTTATATTTGGAACCAAATCAGTTTGTATGGTATCAATGGCTTTGCTCTCGTAAACAAATTATCACTTGGGAAATTTTTATAGAAGAATTGACAACACATTATGAGGATACAAAAAGCAACACCTTTTTTAGCCAATTGATAAGTCTCATACAAAAGTGTTCAATAATTGAGCACATTGAGGAGTTCCAAAAATTGAACATAAGGTTAAAAAATATTCCAGAGGAGCATAGGATTGATGTGTTCATAGGGACTTTAAAGGATAATATCCAACATGATGTTCGCATTTGGGAACCTAATTCATTAGAGAAGGCATTCAGGTTAGCAAGAAAAATGGAAAGCAAAATTATGACAACCAGAAAGCATACCAGTCACAACTATAGATATGGAAGTGTTGTTACCCCTAGCCTTCCACAACCTATAATGTTGACACTGCAACAATTGGAAGAAAAAAGAGCAAAAGGGATTTGTTACAGTTGTGATAGAAAATACACTAAAGGTCATAAGTGTGCTGAGAATAAATTATTCTACATAGATTGTGGAGAGGAAGAAGAAAAGGAGCAAGAAAGGACAAAAGAAGAGGATATACTGCAGGAACAAAGCCTAGATAAAGAAGAATGAATCCGACCATATCTTGTAACGCATTAGTTGGAATTACTACTCCTTAAACCATCAAGATAGAAGGACAAATCAAGAAGAAAAAGGTAATAGTGTTGATTGATTCAGGAAGCACCCACAATTTTATTCATTGTAAGTAGCAAAAAATTGAATTGCTTCCTATAGCAGCACAGAGTGCAAGTGATGGTTGCAAATGGAGGATCGATAAATCGTCTGGAAGTGCCATAATATGAGGTATTCCATGGAGAATATGTATTGACTCTCCCAATGCTTTCCATTCCAATTGGAGGTGATGATGTTGTACAGGAGTCCAATGGCTACATCCTTGGTACAATAGCTTTTAATTTCAAGAACTTTTCATGAAATTTTCTGCGGAAGGAAAGGAAGTTGAATTAAGGGGTATTGCAGGGAAACCAAGAAAGATAAACAACTCTAATGTATGACAAGCCTTCTAAAAAAGGAGCAACGAGGTGTAATTGCACAAATATGTTCACTAGATGTTTCTACATTGGAATCATCTATTTCTCTAGATATCCAAAACGTCTTGGACAATCATTCCAAGGTATTTGAGACTCCTAAAGGTCTCCCACCTATTCGTGATCATGATCGTGCTATTTATCTGATTCCAGGAAGTGTTCCTCCAAACATCAGGTCGTATAAATATCCTTATGCCCAAAAGAGTGAAATTGAACGTATGGTTGCAGAAGTGCTAGAGGCTGGTATAATTCAACCTAGTCAAAGTTTTTTCTCTGCTCCAGTGGTATTGGTGCACAAGAAGGCTGGATCATGGCGCATGTGTCCAGATTATAGTGAGCTCAGCAAGCTCACTATTAAAGATAAGTTTCCCATTCCTGTCATTGATGAATTACTGGATGAATTGCATGGATCAATTTACTTCACCAAGTTGGATCTTCATTCAGGATATCATCAAATCAGAATGAAGACTGAAGACATTCCAAAAACATCATTTAGAACTCATGAGGGTCATTATGAATTTTTGGTCATGCCTTTTGGCCTACCAATGCACCTTCTACATTTCAAGGTTTGATGAATTCCATTTTCAAACCCTTCCTTAGAAAATTTGTGTTAGTATTTTTTGATGATATACTAATCTACAACAAGTCTTGGAAGGATCATGTTGAACATGTTGACAGGGTGCTACAACTATTGGAGGAGAAACAATTATATGCAAAAAGATCCAAATGTTTCTTTGGAGTACAAGAGGTGGAATATCTGGGTCATATTGTATCTCATGAAGGAGTTAAGGTAGACCCTAGCAAAATTAAGCCATTAAGGAATGGAGAATCCCCACATCCATAAAGCATCTGTGAGGATTTCTCGGGTTGACAGGGTATTATCGCAAGTTTGTTAATAATTATGGGAGAATAGCAGCACCTCTAACAACACTATTGAAGAAAGATGCATTTTCATGGACTCCGGAAGCAACAAAGGCCTTTGAACATCTTAAAGAAGCAATGTGCTAAACACCGGTCTTAGCTACACCGGACTTCACAAAAACCTTATTGTGGAATGTGATGCTTCAGGAAATGGAATTGGTGTTGTTCTAATGCAAGATGAAAGACCCATTGCTTTTGAAAGTCGTCCAATCAAGGGAAAGTTTTTTACACAAAGCTATTTATAAGAAGGAAATGTTGGCAATACTCCATGCACTTAAGAAATGGCGACCCTACCTAATGGGAAGACACTTCAAGGTAAAAACGGATCATGATAGCCTAAAATACTTTTTAGAACAAAGATTATCCTCTGAAGAACAACAAAAGTGGGTCACAAAGATGTTGGGTTATGACTTTGAAGTCATCTACAAAAAAGGGAAGCAAAATGTGGTGGCAGATGCACTCTCAAGAAAGGATGAGGATGTGGAAGCATTGTTGTGCACTATTTCTATTATCCAACTAGATTGGATATACGAAGCAAGGGAGGAATGGAAGAATGATGAAGAAGTGTGGGCACTTATTCGAAAGTTATAACAAGATTCCAATACATCTGATACATTTAGCTGGAAAAATGATTCTTTATGGTACAAAGATCGCTTATACCTCTATAAGAATTCGCAACTCAAACAAAATATTCTTATGGAATTACACACTTCTCCTTTAGGAGGGCACTTAGGATTTTTAAAAACTTACCACAGGGTTAAGAAGGAATTTTTTTGGGATGGCCTTAAATTAGATATTCAAAAGTTTGTAGCGGAATGTTTGGTTTACCAACAAAATAAAGTTGAGACAATTAAGACCCTGGGTCTATTACAACCTTTATCCATTCCAAGCCAACGTTAGGAGGAGGTTTCAATGGATTTTATCACAGGTTTACCCAATTCTAAGGGAAACAGTGTCATCATGTTGGTAGTTGACACACTTACCAAGTATTCACACTTTTGTGCATTATCACATCCACTTAAAGCTAGTACAGTTTCTACTGCATTTATGGAAACAATTCAAAAGATACATGGAAACCCAAAGATTATTGTAAGTGACAAAGATCCATTTTTCACTGGAAAGTTTTGGACATAATTATTTTCTTATCTTGGTACTCAGTTAGCTCATAGCTCATCTTATCATCCTCAATTTGATGGGCAAACTGAAATAGTAAACAAATGTTTAGAAGGATATCTTTGTTGCTTTGTATCTGATAAACAGACACAATGGGTCAAATGGTTGCCTCTGGCTGAATGGTGGTATAACACTTCCTTCCATACAGCAACAAAAATGCCCCATTTATGGCACTTTATGGGTATCAGGTACCATCCATCACATCATATTTAAGAGAAAATTCTAAGGTTCAAGCAGTGGAACATCACATCGAACATCAACAACAAGTCCTCCAACTCTTAAAGGATAACCTCGTGTTGGCTCAAAATAGAATGAAACAACAGGCAGATCAACATCGCAGTGAAAGAAGTTTTGGTGTAGGTGATTGGGTATTCCTACG
>APFE030802704.1:0-12392 GCA_000404065.3 Pinus taeda
TAAGGGGGTTGTACTAATAACAATAAGGGGTTACACTAGTAGTATAGGGGCCTAACATGCCCCTCTCCTTAAAAAAGTTTTGTCCTCAATGCTTGAGTAGTTCTTGATGCTTCTGTATAAAATTCTTGTCCTCCCATGTAGAATCTTCAGAGGGTAAGTTCTTCCACTTGATGAGATACTCTGAATTGATCGATTTCGTAGCTGTTGGGTTCTTTTTTCTGTGACTGCTCCAGGTTCCAATATGATTTTTCCTTCCTCTTCAAGTTCTGGAAATATTGTTTGAATTGGGATATTCTGCTACTTTTGAATGAGTTGCCACACTTCTTCATCCTTCTTCCATTCATCCCTTGCTTCGTTTATCCAATCTGGTTGGATAATAGAAATAACACAAAACAATGCTTCCACATCCTTGTCATTTCTTGAGAGTGCATTTGCAACAAAATTTTGCTTCCCTTTTCTGTAGATGATGTCAAAGTCATAACCCAACATATTTTTGACCCATATTTTCTGTTCTTTTAAAGATAATATTTGTTCTAAAAAGTATTTAAGACTATCATGATCCGTTTTTACCTTGAAGTGTCTTTCCATTGGGTAAGGTCACCATTTCTTAAGTGCATGTAGTATTGCCAACATTTCCTTATAAATAGATTGCTTGAGATGTAACCATAACAATACCCAATCACTTACATCAAATATTTTTTCACTGCAATGTTGATCTATGTGTTGTTTCATTCGATTCTGCACCAAAGTGGCATTATCCTTTAAAATTTAGAGAACTTGTTGTTGATGCTCGATGTGAACTTTCGCTGCTTGAACCTTTTTCTTCTTGATATGTACTTCTATCTTAAGAGTTTGAGGAGTGGTAATTTCTTCCAATGCTTTACAAGATATGGTCGGATTCATTTCTTGATGCTCGATGTGATCTTTCACTTCTTGAACATTTTTCTTCTTGATATGACATTTTATCTTTATGGTTTAAGGAGTGTTAATTCCGGCCAATGCATTACAAGATATGGTTGGATTCATTTCTTCTTTGTTGATGTGATCTTTCACTTCTTTAACCTTTTTCTTCTTGATATGTCCTTCTATCTTGAGAGTTTGAGGAGTGGTAATTCTTGCCAATGCTTTACAATATATTTAGATTCATTTATTCTTTCTCTGGGGTTGGGTCCTGGTGTATATCCTCTTCTTTTGATGTTTCTTGATCCTTTTCTTGATCCTCTTCATAATCTGTGTAAAATAACTTCTTCTCACCACACTTATGACATTTAGTGCATTTGCTATCACAATTGTAACAAAGCCCTTTTCTCTTTTTTCTTCCAATTTTTGTGGTGTAAAGCTTGTAGGTTGTGGAAGGCTAGGAGAAAAAACACTTCCATAATTATAGTCGTGAGTGGTGGGATTCCTTGTTTCCATAATTTCGCTTTCAATTTTCCTTTCCCACTTGAATGCCTTCTCCAATGAATCAAGTTCCCAAAGACGAACCTCATGTTGAATGTTATCCTTTAAAGTACCTATGAAGACATCAATCCTTTGCTTCTTTGGAATATTATTTACCCTTATATTCAAATTTTGAAAGTCTTTAATGTGCTCTGCCATTGAACACTTCTTTTTGAGATTTATCAATTGGCTAAAGAAGGTGCTTCTCTTTGTATCCTCATAATGTGCTATCATTTCTTCCATGAAAATTAACCACATAAAAATTTGCACCTCATGTAGATCAAAATATTGCTCCATTTGTAGTATCCAATTTACTGGATCCTTGCCATCAAACTTCTTCATATCGCCTTTTCTTGATTTTAGGAGATCATTCTTGAAACAACTATAAATCTGTAATTTCAAATCTTCTAGTTCTAAAATCATGACTTGTAGTAGCCCTATGTGTCCTCTTTCCAATCCCACCAGTCTAATCTAAATTGGATTTTCCAAGAAAGAGTTATGCAAAATTTCCCAAGATGAGCTGATTATATAACTTTTTATAATAGTGAACTTGTATGAAGTGCCCCATGTCACTGTTTTGACCTTCGGATCTAAACAATATACACTTTAAAGTACAATTTTTCATGTTTCTTCAACTCAAAAAATTTCAATCTGATGCTCATAGAGAAAGTTATGACGATTTTTCCCAGGTGACCAGTTTGGGATGTAATTCGGGAGCCTACAGAAAACCTAAATGTCTTGGATAGTACCTCCGAAACTATAGTGAAACAAGATCTGAAATTTAGATCCAAGGTTCAGACCGGTTTCTTCTCAAATGGGTTTTTTGTTTAGGTTCTACAACTTCCTAGCAAAACAGTTATAGTGAATATTCCACGATGACTTGTTTTAGATGAAATTCTGGATCTTGCAAAAACTCCAAATTGCTCAGATCATATATCCTAAAATAGAGACTCCATGGCTTTCAAAAACTTCATAATGAACATGGGATTAGTGGAAATGGAAACAATAAATGGGACCTTCACCTGGAACAATAAGAGGGGAGGGGCTTCACGAGTCGCCTCTAAATTAGACAAATTTATTATCTCAGAGGAACTCTTTGTCTCAGGCCCTCCCATGACAGCTTCTATTATTCCCTTTGGATGTTCGGATCATTGGCCTATATAGCTGGAAGCCACTTTTATGGGTACTCCAAGAAACATACCTTTCAGGTTTGAGAATGCCTGGCTCTCTCACCCTGAATTCAATAGTAATAATGACAAATGGTGGAAGGAGGATCTAAACATTCAAGGCACTAGAATGTTCATGCTCCAATAGAAACTTAAACATATCAAATCCAAGCTTAAAGGTTGGAACAAAAAGGAATTTGGCAATATCTTCAAAGCGAAAAAAGTAGCTAAGCAGAAAATCTAGGAAATCAATCAGATCAACATGACAGAGGGCTTCACCGACGAGCAGAAAAAGCTAGCTGATTCTTTGCAGGAAGAATGGGAATATCGGTGCTTGCAAGAGGAGATTTTCTGGAGACATAATTCAAGGATACAATGGATTAGAGAGGGAGAAAGAAACATGAGGTTCTTTCACAAATCCACCATGGATCACAGGGAACACAACAAAATTACAAAGCTCAAAGACTCTCAGGGGAGAGAAATTTTATCTCACAAAGACATGGAATGTCTCCTAGTACAACATTTCCTTAGTATTGCAGAGGAGCCTCTCGAGGACAAATCTAGGTTTATCAACCATTCCACTCAGTACATACCTCAGTTGGTCACCAGATAAGGTAACCACAATCTTAATAGGCTAGTGTCGGAAGAGGAGGTCAGTGAGGTGATCAATGAAATGCAAAATGGAAAATCTTTAGGCCCGGATGGGTTCAATGTAGACTTCTTCAAAGCATGTTGGAAAACAGTCAAATAGGATATCCTTGAGGTGGTGGAAGACTCAATAAGATCCAAAAAGGTTTTGAAGGCATCTAATGCTTCCTTCATAGCTTTGATCCCAAAAAAGGAAAATGCCATGACTCTAGATGGCTTATGTAATGTGGTGCATAAAATTATTTCCAAGGTGATCGCTAATAGACTCAAGCTCCTTTTACCAGGTCTCATCTTAGAGGAGCAAACAGGCTATGTGGACGAACGACAAATCCTCAATAATATCATCCAAGCTCATAAGGTGGTACACTCTCTTAAAAGCAACAAACAAGCTGGTATGATCATTCAATTAGACCTAGAAAAAGCTTATGACAAGCTAAGATAGTCTTATATAAGGGCAGTTCTAAAAGTCTATGGCTTCGACCAAAACTAGATAAGATGGATTATGGCACTAGTTACCATGACTAGTTTCTCCATCTTGCTTAATGGCACTCCTTCAAGATTCTTCACACTCTCTAGAGGTCTTAGACAAAGGGATTCACTCTCATCCTTCCTCTTTGTTCTCATGATGGAAGGGCTTGGTAGAGAAATTAAAATGGCTAATGTTGAAGGCATCAAACTCACCTTGAATGGCTAATGTTGAAGGCATCAAACTCACCTTGAATGGAGTGGCAAACACACATCAGCAATTTGTGGATGACACAATGCTGCAGGGTGTACCTATAGTCAGGGAAGCCAATACGATCAATTTTTTTTTGAATGACTTCGCTATGGCTGCTAGCACAGAGATAAGCCTCAACAAAGCAAAATCTTTTTTATTTAACACTAAGATTGATATTCAAAGAAATATCACCAAAATTCTTGGGTTTCAAAGGGACCAACTATTTTCCAAGTATCTGGGCATACCTCTCACAGATAAACCTCTCAGCAAGGAAGTGTGGGAGCCAATTATAAATAAAATATAGGACAAGATCTGAAAATGGACATGCAGGTCTTTAAACTTGGCGGGCGCCTTGTGCTCACACAGGCTGTCATGCAGGCCATTCCTATATTCATGTTCTCAACTCTTCCTACTCCTAAAGGAGTTAAGCAGTAGATTAGGAACATACAAAGGGACTTTCTATGGGGCAAAGGAGAAGATAAAAAGAAATGGGCTTTAGTAGCCTGGGATAAGATCTGCAAACCCAAGAGCCATGGTGGATTGGGGCTTCATGATCCTGAAACCATTAGCAAGGTTTCAGAAGCTAGACTCTGGTGGATCAAGGAATCAACAAATCCCTGGGCTAAGCTTTGGAAACAAAAATATGCCAAGAATTGGTAGGAGAAAGATCACATTAGAATGTCAAGGCACATTACAATGTTTCTCATTGGCTTGGGTCTTGCATGGTGAATTGGAAATGGGGAAATAGTTCACAATGGTGTTGATCCATGGTTTAGAAGCAATGATCGTCATTCACTTCCACATGAGTTAATTAATTTTTTGGAAAATCAGGGGATAAGATGATTGAATCAAGTGGCAAATTAGGTTAGCACTTTGATATGGGGTCAACGTTAGTTGTCGATAAGGACATTAAACATTCCTGAACATTGGCACCTAGCATGGGATGATTATACAAATTCACTTACTGTATCCATGTTAGAATTCACGATCGGGGTGATGGTCTATTATGGGCACCATCAAATTAGAGTATTTATTCTCCCAAATTAGGATACTTATTCCTATATGCATCAAAATATCTAAGGTAGTAAAATGGTGGTGGAAACAATTGTGTAAATTGAAGTGTCCTGCAAAGTCCAGAATGTTACTCTCGTGCACACTAGAGAATAAATTGCCTACCAAAGAAGATCTGAAGAAGAGATCCTATCATGGATCTTCCCGGTGCTCTTTATCCATGAATGCAAAATAGGCAATAGAAAATTTATTTTTGTTTTGTTCAACTGCTCAACATGTATGGAAATTAATTTAAAATGCTTTTCAAGTGAATAAAGTGGTAGGGTGCAAATATAAACGAGGCATGGATGAAATGGTGGAATGAGGCTCACCCACAAAAATTAACATCCCTTTGCTAATTTACTGGGGCATTTGGATAGGAAGTAATTGCAATTAAAAAAAATACATTTTCACCAGATCTGATCAATTCTTAAGTCATAATAATTTATAATCTATTAGCTGAAGAGGACCAGAATCACAAATCTCGAGTTATCTTTGAAGAATCTATTGATCATACAAAACCTCAGGCTTAATTTGATGGTTCAACTCAACATAACAGATGTGGTGGACATACAGTTCTTGAAATTAATGAAAATCATCACTTCAAATTAAAATTTGGTCTAGGGAATGATACAAACAATTTTGCAGAACTTTACAGTCTAAAGTTACTTCTTCTTTTAGCTATAGAAAAAGGATTCCATCAATTACAAATTTATGGGGCCTCCAAATTGGTAACAGATTGATTCAACCAACTTACAACCTGTTACACACACACGCACTCAAAAATTTATTGGATAAAGTTATGATTTTAAAATCTCTTTCTGATTACATTACATGTTTCCATATATGCGAGGAGAGGAATTATTTTTCCAACAACTTATCCAAAGAGGGCGTGCAACAAGATTTCATGACTTAGCATGTAGGTGAGCAGATTGGCCATGGGACAAACAGATTATAACAGATCTAGAATGACATACCATCACAATTATTTTTATGTGTACTTCTTTGGACCTTATCATAAGCAGATCTATAGCCCATATATATGTGTGGATGGTCTATTTCACTTATTAGACATCATATGTATTTGGTTAGCAGATGATTACGGACTCTTAGTATTTCATATTTGATTACAATTTATACTCAAATAATTGTTGTTTTAATAACAATGAATTTTGGATATGCTTGCAAAGAATTTGCAACATGTAATTTTCTATTATGATAATAAAAATTACCATTTTTCTTAGGGAAAAAACTAAGTTTTTATGTGCTTAATATTGAAATTTATATAGTTATAAAAATTTAATTTAATTTGTATGGTAAATTAATAGAGGGATATGGTTTAGATATATTCAAATGTAATTAAAAATATTTTTCTTTTAGATTTAATAAAAAAAAGTTAATAAAATTAATTTAAATAAAATATTTTTATAGTGAATTGTGAGATGACTTTCGGTATGTGGTACGGTATGGACCCATGACATTGTAAAAAATCCTATTTACAAGTTAATAATGTCTATGGTAAAGTGTGCATTGGTTAAAAATATTGTTATATTGTAAGTAGTAAAGTTTTATGGGAGGTTTCTTTGTCAATCTTGTCTTTGTGGAAAAGGTTGTCTCTATCTCTTATGGATAAAAACAACATATATAATGTTAGAACTTAAGGTAGAATAAATAAAATGATAAAATCAAAATTATAACAATAAAATAGTCATGAGAGAGAAATCCTCTCATATTTATAGAAAAATATTGGTTAAAATTAATATCGTCCAAATAATGAGTTATCGAGAGGTTGCGAGCGGAGCGACGGACTGGTTCTGTAAAGGATTCTAGGGTTAAACTAAGAGAGTTACAGAGGGAAATAGGTACCCATGGAGGCCTAGGGAGGAGGGAGCTCCACTCCCTCCTACAGTAATGTGGTTTCAAACAGAGGAAGGTTTGAATGATCCAGCTCTACAAGCGCACAGGGATCACATGGCAAACTATGCCATCATTTGCAAATTTATGGGAATCTAGCCATCAGAGAAAGTGTTATACACCTAGATAAAATACAACTGGAAACCAAAGGGAGAGTTGAATATACATCTTGGATCCAAAGGTTTTTTTACAGTGGTGTTCACGAACATGGAAGATAGAAACAGGATTTTTGAAGGAGGACCATACTTATTTGTAGCTGCTGGTCTCTATATGCGGCCATGGATGATGAACTTTATGCCAGAATGAGAAACCTTCACTTCGTTATCGGTATGGATTAGGCTCTACTCCTTACCTTTAGATTACTGGATGCCAGAGTATTTAAAAGCTATAGATAATAAATGAGGTCATTTCTTAAAAATTTCAGAGGCAACTCTATGGGGAATATACACCTCCTATGCCTGTATATGTGTGGAGATGGACCTATCAAGAGCCCTTCCAGATGAGGTCATTCTAGAAGTCTATGATGAGGAATGGGTTCAAGTAGTTGACTATGAACATATCCCATTCATATGTCACAAATGTCATCAGTATGGGCACTTGTCTAGAGATTGTCCTCTTAACAGAAGGGAGAAAAACCTAAGCACCAGCAAAGGAAAAGACCATACAGGTTTCACCAAGGTGGGAGGAAAAGGAAAAGGAGGGGGAAGGAAGACATAAAAGAACCCTATTGAAAATGATAACAAAACAAGAAGTCACAACATTTTTGAGATCTTAGGAGAAAAAAAAGTAGATGGAGGTGATCAAGAGAGTACAGAGAATCACTTAGCAAGGGGGAAAGGAAAAGAGACCAGTGTGGAGTTCACTTACAAAAAAAATGAGCACACGAAGGACCCATTGAGTACCATGGTAATAGAAAAAGACCAGGAAATGACTCAAATTGAAAGTGGTACAGAGGACCAAGACTTACAGGAGATCCTAGAAAGGGAGAACCTAGAGCTGGAAAAGTTCATAGAACAAGGAGGAAACCTGGGAATAAACTCCATCCCTCAGGAGGATGTGGACAAGGTACAATAGATATTCCTTAACAAGTCACATCAAACAGTTGCAAGATTCAAAAGTGGACATGATAACCATGAAAATAAAGGAACTTCCTCTATAGGATTAATAACAGGAAAGCTGACAAAAAATCCAGGTAAAAGTAGGGGAAGAAAAAGACAGAAAGAACTATTGCTGGAATCTAGAAAACTCATGATTGACTCAAGAAGGATGAAAGATCTTTCCATTCCTTCCTTTAAAACCCCACCTCAATGAAAATCATAACCTGAAAAATTAGAGGATTAGGGAGTAGAAGAAAACGAAGGAACCTAAGTAACAGGATCAGAGAGGAAAAAATCGACATAGTATTCATACAAGAAACAAAATGAGCACACGAAGGACCCATTGAGTACCATGGTAATAGAAAAAGACCAGGAAATGACTCAAATTGAAAGTGGTACAGAGGACCAAGACTTACAGGAGATCCTAGAAAGGGAGAACCTAGAGCTGGAAAAGTTCATAGAACAAGGAGGAAACCTGGGAATAAACTCCATCCCTCAAGAGGATGTGGACAAGGTACAATAGATATTCCTTAACAAGTCACATCAAACAGTTGCAAGATTCAAAAGAGGACATGATAACCATGAAAATAAAGGAACTTCCTCTATAGGATTAATAACAAGAAAGCTGACAAAAAATCCAGGTAAAAGTAGGGGAAGAAAAAGACAGAAAGAACTATTGCTGGAATCTAGAAAACTCATGATTGACTCAGGAAGGATGAAAGATCTTTCTATTCCTTCCTTTAAAACCCCACCTCAATGAAAATCACAACCTAGAAAATTAGAGGATTAGGGAGTAGAAGAAAACGAAGGAACCTAAGTAACAGGATCAGAGAGGAAAAACTGGACATAGTATTCATACAAGAAACAAAATGCTTAGTGTAGAAGATCCGCGAGAAACACAACAAATGGTTAAAGAGATATGAATACCTTGAAGTTAAGGAAAATAAATTAGTTGGTGGCATTCTCACTCTATGGGATCCACAAAAATTTGGTGTGATTGATGAAGAGGTATCTAGACATCACCTTTCTCTGATTTTCCAACTGGTAGGTGAAAAACACTATTACATGATCACCAATGTCTATGGTCCACAACCAATGGAGGATAAACTTCGACTCCTCACAACACTGGAGGATTTGAAGAAGAGATACCCAACTCTACCCTGGATTCTTGGGGGGGATTGTAACATGACAAAATCACTCATGGAGAAGAAAGGAGGAACTAGAACACTTGGTAGAGATTTAGTTGCCTTTTAGAACTTCATCACCAATATGAAATTGGTTGATATTGAAACAAGAAATGAAATCTACACTTGGAATAACAAAAGAGGGGGCCATACCCAAGTAGCCTCAAAATTGGATAGATTCATTATTTCAAAGGAACTTCTCATGGGAAACAATATTACTGCACACATACTGCCTTTTGGAGGTTCAAATCACTGGCCTATCCAGTTGGAAGCTTCTTTTTTTGGTAAACCAAGGAACTCCCTCTTCAGATTTGAGAATGCTTGGCTCACACACTCAGATTTCCTTACAAACATTGAAAAATGGTGGAAGGAAGAGCTTCACCTTCAAGGTACAAAGATGTTCCTTCTACATTGCAGGCTCAAACACATTAAAGGTAGACTCAAAGAGTGGAATAAAAAGGAATTTGGTAATATATTCAAAGCTAAAGGAGATGTGGAAAAGAAACTAAAGGAAATAAACCATATTCTTATCACAGAAGGCTATACAGATGAAAGGAAAGAGATGGCAGAGTCACTCCAGCAGGAATGGTCTAACATATGTCTTCAAGACGAAATATTCTAGAGACAAAAATCCAGAGTTTAGTGGATTAAAGAAGGGGAGAGAAACACCAAAATCTTTCACAGATCGACCATTGCTCACAGAAACAACAATAGAATTGTGAAACTTAAATATCAACATGGAATAGAAAGAAACACTCATGAAGAGATGGAGAAGGTTATAGTCAAGCATTTTCAGAAAATTGCTAAGGAAACCCCGAAAGACAAAACCCAGTTTATGGAAAAATTTGCTCAGTACATTCCTTAATTGGTTACTAGAGAAGATAATTACAATCTCAACAGACCAGTCACAGAGGAAGAAATTGAGGAAGTCGTCAAAGAGATGCACAATGGGAAAGCAACAGGCTTGGATGGCTTCAATCTGGACTTTTTCAAAGCTTGTTGGAGGATAGTTAAATTGGATATCCTGGAGGCAGTGGAAGATCGTTTTAAGACAGTCTTAAAGGCGCTCAATGAATCTTTCATAGCCTTAATCCGCAAATAGGAAAAGGCCACCTCTCTAGATAGATTTAGACCTATAGCACTATGTAATGTGGTATACAAAATAATATCCAAAGTAATTGCCAACCGTCTCAAACCACTCCTCCCAACCCTAGTGTCAGAGAAGCAAACGAGCTATGTGGAAGGGAGACAAATTCTAGATAACATAGTTCAAGCACATGAAATGGTTCATTCACTCAACACCAATAAATAAGCAAGAATGATAATTCAGCTGGACACAGGAAAGGCCTATGACAAACTTAGTTGGCCATACATAAGAACAATATTAAAAGCCTATGGCTTTGATTGCAATTGGATTAAATGGGTTATGGTGCTAGTCACCACTCCCAGTTGTTCAATTCTTCTCAACGGCTCTCCCTCTGAAACCTTCAAGTCTTCTTGAGGTCTCAGGCAAGGAGATCCTCTTTCTCCCTTCCTTTTCATTCTCATGATGGAAGGGTTAGGGAGAGCAATCAAAGTTGCTAAGGAGGAAGGGAGAATTCAGGGTCTGAGACTCACTCAAGGTGGGGACACGTTGACACATCAACAATTTGTGGATGATACTATGCTTCAAGGCACACCCACTGTCAAGGAAGCCACAACATTCAAGAAGATTCTGAGTGAGTTTGCTAGGGCAGCAGGCATAGAGGTAAGTCTTACTAAATCAAAAATTTTCTTTTTCAATACAGATATTTAAATACAAAGAAATCTTTCAAGAATTTTGGGCTTTCAAAGCGAGTCACTACCTATGAAGTACCTGGGATTTCCCCTCATCGACAAACCGCTACACAAGGACATCTGGGAGCCTATTCTTAATAAGCTAAAAGATAAGATTAGCAAATGGATAAATATAGCACTGAATCTAGCAAGGAGACTAATTCTAACTAAGGCTATCCTCCAAAGTATCCCTATCTATATGCTTTCAGCCATTTCGGCACCAACTGGTGTAATTACTAATATGAGAAATATTCAGAGAGAATTTCTCTAGGGGAAGGGTGAAGAAAAGAAGAAACGGGCCCTTGTGGCATGGGATAGGGTATGCAAACCTAAGTCCCATGGTGTTTTGGGTCTTCATGACCCAGGAATTCTTAACAGAGTTCTTGGAGCCAAAATCTGTTGGAGATGGCTAAAGGAAATACAAGCCCCCTGGGCAAAACTATGGAAGCAAAAATATGCTAGAGGGTGGCAGGAGAAGAACCTCATCAAAATGACAGGACAAGTTAAAGGTTCTGCAATATGGAATAGGGCATGGGAGAACAGAGCCCTAGTCCAAAATCACAGTTTCTGGGAGATACTAAATGGAAATCTGGCCTGGTTCTAGGAGGATAATTGGTAGCATGAGGACAATCTCTAAAGTGAAGAACTAGCATACATTCACACTGACACCACTAACAAAGGATTAAGGTGGGTACATGACTATTGGGACCAATCAAGGTACAATGAGAAATGGAGAACATGGAAACTTCCAAACTACAGTGGAGTAGGCATGTTGCACACTCAAGCTATAGCCCTTAAAGGTCTTTTAGACAAAAGGCAAATCTTGACCTCAATATTGGACGATCAACTAAGATGGGGAAAGAACAAGGTAGATCTCTGGTGAGCTCCAGTATTGTAGCAATAATGCTACAACTCCTGAGGCTTCCTGTCTCTCATTTTATCAACCCGGTTGTTCGTACAAACTTGGAAGCGACGGTGCTATATGCACAAGTACTAGCTCTTGTCGCAGCTGTCACTTGGTCAGTTGGCACAAGTCCGCTAGGTCTCAAGCCAACTTCTATAGGCTCACAGAAGAGGCTTTATCAATGATGGATGAAAGCTAGCTCAAAGGAGACTAAGCAAATTGACAAAAATGAACTAGAAGTAAATCAAAGCATGTAACCCTAGGAAACCCTAACTTGACTAGTCTAATCTCTATAATGCAATGGGGATGAGTAATACTTCTACCAATGCTGCTACTACATCTAACAAGTGAAAATGCATGAATCTAAACTACTGACATTATAAAAGACATGTTTTTATACTTTTTCATTAAGTAGGTGGAGTGATTGTGTTTTGTTTACTTATTAGGGTTTGATTG
>APFE030802710.1:508-15871 GCA_000404065.3 Pinus taeda
TTTTTTTTTTTTTTTTTTTTTTTTTTTTTTTTTAGAAAAATCCTAACGGAGGGTCGACTGTACCCTTAGCCGTACCACCCGACTACCCTATCATACGGGCGAGTAATCTCTCCGAGTGCTTTTCTCGGTGTACTGTAGCCGCAAGACGGTCATTGGTTTAACTATGGCGAGGTTTCAGGGAGCCTATGGGGCTTCCGATATACCCAGAGAGTACGTGGAAGACAGTCCGTGTGCGGTTCTGTCTAATGCGCTACTACTTGAAGGGGTACCCACAGGGGTTACAAGGGAGTCCAACAGACGTGACCAACTCTTGTATTTCCTGCGTGCATGCCTCCCCAAATCCGCAGATTTATGCGCTCAACGACAGATCCCGTGGTTGAAAGACGCCAGAACACGTCTCGAGCCAAATTTTTTTTTCTACTAATTGGAGATCCCACCGGCCCTGGAAAGAGCTCTGATACCACTTGTTATGCTTCTTAACCTGCAAATGATACCCAAAAACAGAATATGCGAAGAAAAGAGACCGAGAACACCGAATATGCGAAGAAAAGATATCCAGAATGCAGAATAGCGATGACTTTATTATTTCAGAGAGTAGTGTTCACTTGCCTCTTCGAGGGGGCAACCTCCAATAGAGCAGAGCTCGATTACAAAGATAAGACACGATGCTCCTCGCAGGGAGTTACTATCCTATATATATGACTCCTACAAGTAATACCACGGGTCAATACCGCTTATTACTAATACCGTCGGCCCATTTGCAACTAACTGTGGTTCCTTTATTAATTGCGGATTAACCACTTACAATTATTAATATGGGCTTTATTGACTCTTAACTATGACGTGGTCCCATTACATAGATAAGGGGGTTAGGGTGGGACCCTAACAATGTGTGTGTGTGTGTGTGTATGTGTGTGTTTCATAACCATAACATTTATAAAATAAATGAGTGTAAAATTGCCATAGGAATGAGTAATATTGTCTTTCTAAATGTCATATTTTAGTCACTTTCAAAATAAGTTTCGTCTTGTAACATAAATTCAACATCTTTAAAAATCATTGCTATATTTAAATTGTGTGATATATTAAATTCGTACTTTATTTTAAGTTATACAAATTATTAATTTACATCTCTATAATTTCGTCAGTGAACATTGAGAGATCTTTAGATAAAAATCACATAAGAGACTTTTGGTCGAAGTGTTTCGAACCAACTAGTGTAGTAAAATTCTATGTTTATAATAGCATGCAAGCTAGTCATTTATATATTGAATTTCTTCGACAATGATCAATTTTTGGACCATATAATCGTTTCAATTTATATCAATTATTAATTTATATCTCCATAATTTTATCAAACAAAATATTTTTTAACAAGATCATGCAAGTTATTCATTCATATAGAATCTGACGAAAAAAATAAAAAAGACATTCATTGGCGGAGGGTTTGCACATCCCAACAGAGGCTAGGTTTTGCGCGTCAAAGTTGCAGAAAAAACCCTAATGGAGACTAAGGTTTTCCCTAAGGCTTTGATTTCAGCATCCTAAACCCTGATTCCTTCTCTTATTACCATCTACCTTTGGTCTGGACAGGTCTTGATCTGCAGACATTTCATCTGAATGGATACTGTAAAAAGCACATAGAATCCTTCGTACCTACCTCACACAATGACAGAAAGCAGTGACCGATTTTCCCCAATGGTCAAATGGGTTGCTCATTATCTCAGAGATATTCCCATCGGTCAATAGAAAAGCAACGTCACTCTGACTTTGTCAATGAAGAACAACTCAGTCTGTGTTTCTGGCAAGTTCCAGGAGTGCGATGAGAAGGGTTGTTTTCCAACTATGGTAATGGGAAGGCAAAGCATAAAAACGTCCAAAAACATGTAAAGCCATTGGAAGAAATGAAAGAACTAACCATAGGGGCATACTTAAACTTGGATAGAGTGGAATCCCTATTTAGGAGAGCTTTGGTCGACAAACTTAGTTACATCCTAATGACGCATGAGCAACTTCTATCCTGGATCAAAGTGACATGGAAACCACTAGTAGGTTATACTCTGATTGTGAGTATATTAGTTAAGAAATGGATCCACTTTCACATTATGTAAGAGGATGATCTTGAACTAATCCTCTATAAGCCTTGCGTTATAGGTAGAGGCTCATTGTGGCTACAACAGTGGCATCTTGCATTCTGTCCAAGGACCAAAAAATAGAAGTTCTACTCTGACTATTTAACATGCAATATGGATCAAAATTATAGCTTTTGGAAGTTCTGCTCTGGCTATTTAACATGAAATTTGGATATGATTCTTCAACTTGTCTTAACAATGAACCACACTAGTTGGTTCAAAACGCGTCGACAAATATACTATCAGGTGATTTAAGCTGAAGAATTCTCTTAATATTGACATGGATCACATAAGCCTCAATTCAAACTTAGTTACATCAAAATGATGCATGAGAAACTTCTATCCTAGATCAAAGTGACATGGAAACCACTAGTAGTTTATACACCGATTGTGTGTATATTGGTTAACAAATGGATCCACTTTCACATTCTGTCAGAGGATGATCTTGAACTAATCCTCTGTAAGCCTTGGGTTATAGGCAAAGGCTCACTGTGGCTGGCATGGTGGCATCTTGCATTCTGTCCAAGGACCAAATAGTCATGAAAGAACCTTTTGGGTTCTATTATCAGGCTTCCCTCTCGAGATATGGTTAAAGGAGGTACTCATCAAGGTGGAAAATTCACTGGGAAGGTTCATTTACTTGGATGAAGCTTCTCTCTTGGCATCAGATAAATGTATGGCATGGGTCCTGATCAAGATGGAGACTACAGAAGGATGACCAGGGTTTCTAGAAATCCTTTGGGGCTAGAAGGTGATCATCCAGTCGCTAGACTACTCGAAGACCCCCTTTAGATGTATTAACTATAGAGATGTTGGCCACCTAACAAGCTCTTGTGTGGCTCCTATGCATTAGGGCTTCGGTACCCATATCCATCATAAAACCCTGAAAAGGTCGGTTCTACAATTGGTTCCTCAAAATCCGACTCCACATACACCTCTACGGGTCTTAAAAGAAAGGTTAAAGTTTTCCTCAGAGGAGGTAAAGGATTTTAGTTTCAACAAGGTGTCATACTAGCAGTTGAGCCCTGATTACTCTAGGGGAATGAACCTTCTGAAAGATTATCCTACACAAGGCTTTATAAAAGGAATGATACATGAGGTCAATGCAGTCATTTCCTCTGAAAAGAACAGTAATAAAGTGGTGGAAGACATTTCATATAGTTTGTCACCTAAGATTTCTCCTGGGTACGACTACTTTTGTGATACGGATCAAGTCGGTAAGTCTCTCCTTGACTTAAGATCTCTTATTCAAGATCCGTCTGTTGAAGATTCCCTTCTTATAGATCAAATTGAATTGAATGCCCTTAAGTCTATTAATAGTCAATATTTTCCTCAAAGCACAATAGTAGATTTCTTGAAACATATAACCTCCTCCATGTTCTCTGAAAACCACGATAAGCCACATCAATAATTGACACATATTAATTTGACCCTAAAATTTAATGGATGTCCTTCGAATACCTTATTCAAATCTAGGGTTTTTGATTCAACAACAGAGCACTCTGATGCGCCTACCTCCCTTTCTAGCTTGAACACTCATTTTACCTCTATAATTGTGCCCTCATATAAAGAAGCCCTGAATATTCCCCCCATCTCCACATTCACAGGGGTTACTCATGTTGACAAATCTTAGACAGAGCCTAGTTACTCCTTTCAAAACGTCACTATCAAAAAGAAAAAGAACAACAAAAAATCTCTAGCAAGAGAATGCAATCATCCTAAGCCTATCCAGGGTGGAATTAGTCTCTCCCCACCAAATGAATTGGCTTTAAATTCAAGGGTCCTCAGAGCATACACACCCTCTCCTCCTCCTAAATAATCATAATTTTGTCTCTCAACATTCGAGGGGTTAGGGGTCCCTCCAAATTTACCTCCCTAAAAAGGCTTATCAGTACCTATCGCCCATCGATAATATGTATTCAAGAAACTATGGCATCAGGAGAAAAATCCAAAGAGTACTTCTGAAATATTTGTCCAGGTTAGTTTTCATGTGCTTTGGATTCAAATGGCTTTTCAGGTGGTCTAATCACTATATAGGACCTAAAATTGCATCACGTCATGCTTACTCTTCCTCATTAGGTATCATTCTAGAAGGATCCCTAAGAAGATGTTCTTGTACCATAAAATTGATCGACTACTATGGACCATACAGTGACAGACTAGATTTCTGGGACTAGATACAAACTAGTGGCATTCTCTTGGATCAAGCCCTCATCATGAAAGGAGACTTAAACTTCACTATTTTTGCAGGAGAGACCTATGGTCTTCGAGCTCAACCAGATGCTCTATGATCCTACTTTTCGACAAAGTTGCATAATCATAAGCTCCATGACATAGCTCCCTTCCCCTTAACCCCTACCTAGAGAAATGGGAGGATTGGTGAGGAAGGGATAGCCAAGAGAATGGATAGGTTCTTAATGGCCAACCAATTGGCAGGAAGAGTAAGGAGACACAGATCTTGGACAACACAAATAAGTTGTCAGATCACAAGCCCATTTTCCAGCAGTTAGACTTTGATCCTATCATACAATAAATATCCCTTTAAATTCAACCACTGATGGTCGGAAGAAAAGTCTTTTAGATTGTTGGTAAAGTAAATCTGGCAGAGAAACCCAGTCTCAAACTGCTCATTAGCAATGACTAATTTGTTAAGAAAACTCATGGATCTAAAGAAGGAAGTTTTAGTCTAGGAGAGAAGAAGGAAAACAAATGACCCAAAAATGAAAGTGAAGGTTTCATTGATTAATTTGCAGGCTTGTTTATTTCCTTTTAGGCAGCAGAGAAAAATTGGAAAAGTACATAAACATAAGTTAATTTGCATAAATTTTATAGTAATAAGAGGACAAAAATGCAGCATAAGGCAAGAGAAAATTGATAATGGAGTTCACCCATCTTGGGCTACGTCTCTGGGTCCAGCTTCCAATGGTTATCACTTTATTAAAATGATAAAATTTTCATTACATCAGTTTATAAGCTTCAAACTGAAAATCTGACACTTCCACTCTGCTCAGAATGCTCAAAAACCCCCATTTAGGCTCTTCTTGAGCTAAAAAAAGGCTCATAATTAAGAAAAATATGCCCACTATTCAAAACCGTCAACAAACTGTTCTCCTCATTAGCTCTCAGTGCTGGAAAATTTTCAACAACATGGCCTTTGGCCCAATGGTGGTGTGTTGTACTAGAACCCCAGAGGTCCCAGGTTCGATCCAAAGAAATAGGCATTATTTGCATTAATTTGTTTTTTGTATTAAAAAAATTTAACAGGTCGTTGGCCCTTTCAATCCGCTGCTCCCGCTAGTCATAAGAACCACATATGGCCACAGGCCATGGGCCATATCCCATGCACCCACCACTACTCCCCATCATCGTTCATATGTAAACAATAAAATGTGGGTTGTAGGCGGAAGGCCACACACCCACCCTCCACTTGTGCAACGGTCATGTAGTATAATGGGACCGAGGTCTCGGCCTCAGCCAATGCCTCCACCTTTGTTGATGTGAAGGTCATGTAACCAATAAAACCAATGACCTCCCCAACTATAGAACCCATTCACATTAAATATAAACAGGCCACCTATGTTAAACAAGAGATATGCATGGCGCACTTGTAGGTTGTTGGTTTCACTAGTTGGAGGTCGATAGTTCAATTCTTGTGGAGGATGTCGATCGACTTAACAAAATTTTGGCACCAAATCTAGGGCCATTTGGAGGCCTCTTATAGGGCCATGTGGCACTCTCTAATTGGCCCACATGGCGACCTAGGTTGGTCCACCAAAACAACCATATGCCTACTCGACAAATGACATCAACGCCACTTTCCCTCACGTGATTGGTCCACCTACCATTTGTACAACATAGTAAAACTTGCTACATGAGCGTACATGCTACCACATCAGCGTCAAGTTGACTTTTGGCCTATTTGGCCAAAACTTAAAAACATGATAACTTGCTCACGCGGTGTCAGATTGAGGTGATTCAAGCATCGCTGGAATCAAAACAAAAGGCTCTACCATTTGGCGCTGGTTTCGGGAGATTTTGAGCATTCTAATTTTTGATCATTTTCAAGATCCCTTGGATCAACAAAACTAAAAAAAGAGCTGGCATAAATAGAATCTAAATATGATCACTTTTCTCATACTTTCTCCTCATCCTTCTCGGTAGAAACAACCCAGAAAATGACCTCTCTAGCAGCTAGGAAATATCAGATCCTAAAGATGGACGAAGAGGAATGGAGACTAAAATCAGGGCTACATGGATAAAAAATGGAGATGTCAATACTAAATTTTTCCATAGCTATGAAAGCCATAGAAGAAACATAAAAGCTATATGGGAGCTAGAGGAATAAGATGGAAAAATGGTGTCTTCTACTAAAGAATTAAAAATTGCAACCTCCTCCTATTTCTCCTCTCTCTTCAAAGATTTTGGGTCCTCAAACATCAGCTCATAGTTGCAACTAATCCAACATTACATGTTCTTCTTCACACAAGAGGAATCAAATTTGATCGGTAGCCCCGTCACTCTAGAGGAAATTGAAGGAGTTATAAAAAAATTTTCTAAAGACAAAAGTCCAGGACTAGATGGTTGAACAATGTTACTCATATCCTTATTTGATATTATTGGATCAGATGTTTGCATGATGGTAGAGGAATCTAGAAGATCAGGGAAAGTGTCAGGAGACATCAATTCTACATATATAACCTTGATTCGAAAATACTCAAATCCTAAGCCCTTTTTGGACTTTAGCCCCATTTCCCTGTGCAACCTGGTATATAAAATTATCTCCAAGGTAATTTTAAACTAGATTAAGAGGATGCTAGCAGAAAAATTATCTCCAAACCAGTTTGGCGTCCTAGCTAATAGGTAGATTCATGATGCCATAAGCATTGCTCAAGAAGCCATCCATTCTATTAAGACCAAAAAAAATAAATATCTTGTTTTTAAAATGGACCTTAATAAAGCTTTTGATAAATTCCATTGGACTTGCCTTAGACTTGTTCTCCTTCAAATTGGTTTGAGTCTACAAGTTACAAATTGGATCATGAGTTGTGTTTCCTTAGCCACCTTCTCCGTCCTTATTAATGACTCTCCTTCCATGAAATTCACCAGCTCCTAGGGACTCAGGTAAGGATGCTCTTTGTCTGCGGTGTTGTTTTTTATTGTGATGGAAGGTCTAAGCAACCTTCTACTAAAATAAAAACATGATGGAAATGTAAAGGGCATAAAAGTCTCCAAAAATAAATTCATTACCCATCTGCTCTTTGTGGATGATGTACTCCTTTTGGGTTTGGGCACTGTTGCTGAATGGAGGGAAATCCATAGAATCATAAACCTCTTTTGCAGTGCCACTGGAATGGAGATCAAACTTAATAAATCCTCCTTTCATCAATCTGCAGTTAGTGCAGATACTCTCATGGAGATTCAATCCTTCTTACCATTGTAGACTATCCCATTAGAAAATGGTATCAAGGATCTTGGTTTCTTTCTTAAACCAAACAAGTACCATAAAGATCACTGGAAGTGGATGACAAGAAGAGTGGAGTAGTAAATTAATTTGTGGTTGAAAAACTTGTTGTCTCTTGGCAGAAGTTTGATCTTGGCTAAATTTGTATTGGAAAGCATTCCAGTATATTGATTGTCTTTAGCTAAAATCCCCTCTAATGTCCTCTAAACCATCAGAAAATTTATCTTCAACTTCATGTGGATTGGAAAATCCAATAAATAAGGTATACATCTAGAAAACTGGTACTCTCTATCTATTCCAAAAATTTTGGGACGTTGAGGTATTAAAACTTTGACATGGTTTGCCAAAGCTCTTGCCTTAAAACACCTATGGAGAAGTCTATTTGGAGAGGGACTGTTGGGTCCCTATAATACTAGTGATTACCCCATTACTATTGTAGTTGTACCCCTTATTAATATTGTTGTGCCCCTATTGCCCCCCATATTGTTATTACTGTGCCCCATAGAATCCCTCTATTGTTATTTTTGTGGCTTTATATTATTATTGTTAGGTCGGCTGGTTTATATTGTGACTCCTTAGACTCCTATATATAAAAGGAGGTTTTGTCATTTGAATCATCCAAGAATTGTTCATTTATGTAATGTAAAGGAGGTTGCCCCCTCGAAGAGGCTGAATTCTAAGGCGTTGATCTATCTTTTCTATCTTTTTCTTGAGTTGGTTACATACCAAGGACTTTGGAGTCAGATCATCAAAGAAAAATAAGTAAGAAGTTTTTCAGTGGTGGACTAGATTAGAGGTTAGGCTTTTGAACCTACCAAAATGGGCCCCATAGTCTGGAAAGTGCTCATGGTCATTGTTACCACACTCTACAAATGGCTAGTATGGAAAGTGGGAGATGGAAATCAATTCATATTTAGCAAGGATCCATTTATAGGTGGTGGACGAATCTACAAGTTTTCCATTGAAATAACACAATATTTATATTCCAAAGGACTATACTACCTATACACCATTAGGAAAACAACATCATCCCAGCCCTCCAACAACTATTGGTTATCCTCAGTTGAACTTAGGTTGTCTAGCGCACTTGTTACTGAATGGATTTCTTTCACTAAAGAGTGTAAACTCAATGGGTTGAGGCTTTTCATTGCAAATATTCTCTAGTTTGGAGATTTGAATTCTCTATAGGGATGATCAAAGCTTGTTCTGCCTATGAAGCAATATCCCATATTGAGATAACAACAAATGATAGATATTGGAATAGGCTTATATGGAAATGGACTATACCCATTAAATTAAAATGCTTCATTTGGTTGGTCCTTCACATGGGACAACCTTCTAAAAAGGGGCTTTGTGGGTCCAAATGAATTTTCTTTCTAGATTCTTCAAGAAGAATCTGTAGACCATTTACTAATACATTGCCTTGCTACCTAGAATGTCTGGAAGTTAGTCTTATAGATCCTGAGTATCAAAGTAGACTTGAACAAGACTTCCTTTTAAGATTTGTTATTTTTTTTAGGTAAATAAATTCAAACCCATTAGATCACTACCTATTTTTGTAGCATGGGGTATATGGCTACTAAGAAACAAGATTATTTTCAACAATGAAAAGAAATGTATTCTTCTAAAATCCACAAAGGTCATATCCCTCTTTAGTGTTATAAATTAATTAATGGAGCCATGAAATACATAAAATATTTTTGAAACACAAATACAGAAATGCATAAAACAAGAGAGACACAGATATACGTGGTTCAACCAATTTGGGCTACATTCATGGACAAACATCCAGTCCTTCCTTTTATATTATTCATCAAAATGAAGAGATACAACCTACATCAGATCCACTGTAATTTCCTCTTTGCTCTTACACATCCTCCCCTCTCTCTCTCTCTCTCTCACTAAAAATAATGATACACGGTCACAATACAATTCCCTCATATAAACCGAGGTTTTCCTTCTAGGGAAAAAAACATAAATTAACACAACTTCTACTGTCATATAATTCGCATAATGAATTGCCTAGATTGAATACGAAATTACAATATTTTACAAGACAATTTTACATCAATTTTTAGCTTCGAGGGCGCTACCCTCGAACCCCCATTGGGTGCCTACTATGCCTCAGACACCCTAGCTGGGGGGGATGGCCCCCCTTGAACCCCCATGGGGGAGAAAAGTGCCTCCTGCATGTAGCGGTGTACAGTCCTCCTAGGGTAAACACCCGACTGAAACATGACATCTGAATCAGGAAGATAATCAAGCTCCACACCCAACAATCTCCCACTTGGAGACTAATTCTAAAAGCTCCACCACTACTTCATTTTCTAGATAATGCTTCCATTTTAGACCTGGTTGTTTCTCACCTGCATCATCATACTTTAAGACCAATTGAAATTGAGAAAAATCTTAGTTTCTCCCTGGTTACAACTTTTGTTAACATATTTGGAGGATTTTGGCTAGTGTGTTACTTTTCTAGCTTCAATTGTCCATCTTCCAATACTGACCGTATGAAATGGTACCTTAGATGTATATGTTTAGTCTTGGAATGAAATGTTGAGTTCTTTGCAAGATGAATGACACTCTCGTTGTCACTGTATAACCTGATCCCCTCTTGCTTTTCCCCAATTCATCCATAAACCTTTGTAACTAAATCATTTCTTTACTAGCCTCTATAGAAACAACATACTCTGCTTCCGTTGTTGAAAGTGCAACAATGTTTTGCAATTTTGAAACCCAACTAACAATTGTTCTAGCTATAGTGAACACATACCTTATGGTGCTCCTCCTATTATCTCCATATCTGCATCAACATATCCCTGTAGAGAAATATTTGAACCACCAAAGAATAATGATTGATTTTTGGTACCTCTCAAATACCCAAGAATCCACTTTACTACCATCAAATGCTCTTTTCCTGGATTTTTCATATACCTGCCTGCAAATCCCATTGCATGTGCAATATCGAGCCTTATGCAGACCATTGCATACATTAAGCTTCCAAATGTTGATGCATATGGAACTTTACACATATAATCCATCTCTTCCTTAATCTAGGGACAGATCTCCTTACTTAGTTTGAAATGGCTAGCCAAAGGTGTACTAACTAGTTTTGCATTCTGCATATTAAATCTTTCCAACACCTTTTCTATGTACTCACTCTGAGACAATGTTAATTTGCGATTGTTCCAGCCTCTAGTTATTCTCATATCAAGGATTTGTCTTGTAGCACCCAAATCCTTCATTACAAATGAATTTTCCAATTTTCCTTCGAGCATATTTATTTCCTCCAAGTCATCTACATACAACAACAATATAATATAGTTTCCATCTTTTTTTCTTTTTAAGATAAACACAATGGTCAGACTGACATCTAGTATAACCTTGTTCAAACATAAACCTGTCAAATTTTAGATACCACTGCCTTGAAGCTTGTTTTAAGCCATACAAGCTCTTCTTCAATTTTCACGCCAACTTCTCCTTCCCTTTGATCTCGTACCCTTGTGGCTATTTCATATATATTTCTTCCTCCAAATCCCCATGGAGAAAGGATGTATTTACATCTAAAAGCTCAAGATGCAAATCTTCTACTGCCACTAGACTTAAAATAGTTCTGATTGAAGTCATTTTAACATCAGGAGAAAAAAAATCATCAAGGTCTATACCTTTCTTTTGTGTAAACCCATTCACCACAAATCTAGCATTATACATCTATTTACCTCCATCTTCTTCCTTCAACCTGTAAACCCATTTATTCTACAATGTTGTTTTAACTGCAGGCAACTTGTCTAAGTCCCAAGTCTAGTGATGCATCAAGGAGTCCATCACTTCTTCCATGGCTTGCTCCCACTTCTTCCTAGTTTCTACCTACATTACTTCTTCATATATTTCTGGTTCGCTAGAATCAATTAATAATACATAATATAATGAAGGAGAGTATCATTCAGGGGGTCTACTTATCCTGGTATATCTTCTAACACCACTCTTAGGTGTTTGAGGTGTCTCTTGTCAATGTGGTTGTTTTTTTTTTAGTAGTTGTTTCAATCATTATAATTTTCATGCACCTTTAGTTTTTCTGTGATCTCATCAAGCACTGTGTATTCCTTGTTTTCCTTTTCTTGTTTGTTTTCTTGTATTTGATCCTTATATAATACCTTTTCATTAAATATGACTCTCTCGGATCCTAATGATTTTGTGACTTTCATAATCATATAAGTGATAACCATTATCATTTACACCATATCTAATAAAGGATCATTTCTTTGATTTTGCCTCTAGCTTTGATCTATTTTCGTTATTAATGTTGACAAAAGCTTCATAATCGAAAGACTTTAAAAATGAGTAGTTTACCATTTTACATATCCATGCCTCCTCAAGAATACCACCATCCGAGGAACTTGAAGTCCCTTTGTTTAATAGAGAAACAATAGTATCTACAACATATGCTCAAAATTGTAAGGGCAATCATGCATGCAATCCCATGCACCTTGCATGCTCCATGACTGTCATGTTCACCCTTTTTGACACACAATTTTTTATTGTGTTGTTCCTGGAACTGTCTTCTGTATGAATTCCATGCTCTGAATAATAGTTATCAAACTCTTTGTTGCTGTGTTCACCTCCATTTTTTTATCTGAGACACTTCAACTTCCTTCCTATCTCATTCTCAACCAAATATTTCCTTTTCTTGAAAGTATCAAATACATTACATTTATTATGAATACAATAAATCCATGTTTTCCTAGTTGCATCATCAATAAAAGTAACATAATAGTGAGAGCCACCGAGAGATGATACTTAAGCTGGTCCCCATACATTTGTATGCACAAGCTCTAATTTTTCACTCTTATTTTCTTTCAAAACTCTAATAAATTTGACTCTCTTTTGCTTTCCATAAACACAATTCTCACATAAATCCAAATCAACATGCTTCAAACCTGGCAAAAAATTTCTTGAGTGAAGAATTTGCATCCCTTTATGACTCATGTGCCCAAGCCTATGATGCCACAATTTCGTGTTTGCTGCTATGGAGGTTAAAGAATTAACAAAATTATAAATACTATTGCATAAATACAACGTACCAACCTTTTTTCCTTTTTTTATTACCAAGGCTCCTTTAGTGACCTTCCAAGTTTTTTCTATGAATGTAGTTACACAACCTTCACCACCTAACTACCCTATTGAAATTATATTTTTCTTCATATCTAGAACATGCCTTACCTCCTTCAATATCCATTGGTTTCCATTTTGTTACTTTATCAAAACCTTACCCATTCCAATGATTCTACAGGGATTATCATCACCCAAACAAACCTGTCCAAAAACTCCTTGAACATAGTCATGAAAATGTTTCCCATCAGGTGTGCCATGGAATGAGGCCCCTGAATATACCACCCAATCATCAATAATATTCTTTAATGAAAGAATCAAAGCATCGTGCAACACATCACCTATCACATTCGCTTCATGATTGTTCTCTTGTTGTCCATCTCCTTCCTTTCCCTTTCGAGTTTTGCAACCTTTCTTCAGGTGTCACTTCTTCAAACATTTCTAGTACCCTATCCTTGATCTGGATTTGGATCCACCTTTTCTTGATTTACTATGATTTCCTAGGCTCCTTCCACTTTCCATTTTTCTTCCCCTAGTTTCTGCAGTCAAACCATTACCTGATGTCTCACTGGAGCTTTTTTGTAGCATTTCCTTGCTAAGGATGGTACCAACAACATCATCAAACCTTAAAGAACTAGATCTAGAGACAATGTTACTAATAGCCATAACTAATCCATTCCAACTTTCTAGAAATGAGCATAGAAATAACAGAGCCTTAACTTCATCATCCAAATTTACCCCTGCAGAACTTAACTCACTCATAACCATGTTAAATTCATTTAAATGATCAACAACAGATCCACCTTCTGACATCTTCATATTGAAAAGATGTTTCATAAGAAATACCTTATTTGAGGTTGAGGGTTTTTCATATAGTTTTACAAATTCCGTCATTAAACCTTCTGTTGTCACTTCCTTTGAAATGTTAAATTCCACCAACGCTGTTAGGCATAGCCATATTGTTCCTAGTGATTTTTTGTTGAGAAGATCCCATTCTTCGTTTGTCATACTTGTCGGCTTCTTTGATTTTCCACTCAATGGTAGTTACAGATCTTTATGATACAGATAATCTTCCATCTACATCTTCCCCAACTGGTAATTTTGGTCGTTAAATTTATCGACCCTAAACCTACCATCTTCTGCCATTGCTCCCACTCAAACTAGGAACCATTATCTCCTGCACGTTTATGAGCCAAATAAATCTTCGGCTCTGATACGAGTTATTAGAAATTAATTAACGAATCAATGAAATACATAAAATATTTCCAAACACAGTTACATAAATGCATAAAACAAGAGAGACATAGATATACATGGTTCACCTACTTTGGGCTATGTCCACAAAGAAACAACTAATCCTTGCTTTTATATTATCTAACAAAATGAAGAGATGCAATCTACAATAGATCCATTGTAATTTCCTCTTCGCTCTCACATAACCTCGTCTGTCTCTCTCCCAATCTAAATAATGATACATAGTCACGATACAATTCCCTCACATAAACCAAGGGTTTCCTTCTAGGAGAAAAATCCCAAAATTAATATGATTTATACCGTCATATCATTCACCTAACGAACATCGCAGATTGACTATGAAATTACAATATTTTATAAGGAAAGTTTACATCTATTTTTAGCTTTGAGGGCACTGCTCCCAAAACCCCGTTGGGGACCCGCTAGCTCCCGGAACCCTGAGGCAGGGGGGATGACCCCCTCCTGAACCCCCACAGGGGGGAAAAGTCCCCCCCCCCTGCACCTCCCCACATGGAGGGGTGTATAGTCCTCCTGGGGTGTACACCCAACTAAAACAATAACTCTGAATCATGAAGAGAATAAGGCTCCACAGCCAACATTTAGGGAATATCTTCCACAACAAAGATTAAAAACTCAGAGCAGAGCCAAATTTCCCATTATCTCGTAGGAGCTCCCTATTGGTTTCCTTGATGAGGTTGCTCATGGGAATTTCTATGGTGGAGGGGGTATGATAAAAATAAATGCTAACATATTTCTCCACTTCAAAATAGGCCTTGGTACTAATACAAATACTAAAGTCATGTTTATTGTAGTATGGGCCCTCATGACACTTGCTAAGATGTACAATATAAAAAACATTCAAATCTTGGAGATTCTAAATGTGTCTTAAATTGGTTGACAAGTTATTCTCATTTAGAGGTTTTGAATCTTGAATCCTGGAAACTTCAAATTGAAGAAACAAAATCCATTTTTCAATCTATCAAATACCAACATATATACAGGGAGTACAATAGAACAACAAACAAGTTATCCAAAATCCCTTTATATTTGGATCAGGGCAACATTATATATGAAAAATACATAGAAAACAAAATTCAGAGCATCAAATCCATCCCCAATGCACACATGAGTTAAATTGAGCTTCAACAATTGCAGTGGCAGCTAGCCAGCAATTCATAAATCATTTATGAAGATTCACCTCATAGTTTGAATCTCCTTGTTATTTTTTGCTATGTTGTTGTTCAATTTTTTCCTTGTTCACAATTTTTCAAATCATTCAGTTTGTTGATTCATTTTTATATGTATCAGGCAACTCGATTAGTATTAATGTCGTTTTTATTTTTATTTTCAATCATATTGTAATTCAGGATTTCAACTCTTTAGTGATATGCTAGGAAAGAGTTTCTT
>APFE030802710.1:16186-91368 GCA_000404065.3 Pinus taeda
AGACACTCCTTGATGCCAAGCTTACAAAAAACAATAGAGTTTTGAAAGTTTTAATTAATTATCAATTATTAGGTGGATGTCAGGGATTTAACCTCGATTAAATATTCTATAATATTTACAAATTAAAGATTGAAAATTATTTTCAAAGTAATATTCTTTTTACCCCTTTTAATTAAATTGATTAATTAAAAAAAATGCTATACAAACAAGTGTCATATAAAATGAGTTATGTTTTTTTGGGCATCAGTTATGTTTTTTTGAGCATGTAATATTGATAAGCCATGATATTGTAACAAAGATTTTTTATAGATTAAGAATCTTCATGGTGAAGTGGGGATGAATCTCATGGCTAAAAATCTTGTTACATGTTTTTTTAAATGTGTATAGTTTTTTAAAATGTATATATTTTTAACTTATATATTAATTCTCTTAATAACAATAAATTATAATTTAGGTAGTTTATTTTTTATTTTTAATGATTTAAAATGTGTAATAATATAAGTGTTTTGATGTTTATCATGAATTCATGTATATTAATATTTATTATCCATTTAATTTATATAATTAATTATACCATATTATAATTACTCATAATAAACCCATTTTTTTTTAAATCTCATCATTTATACCAAAATTAAATTTAATTGAATTTTACATAAATGTGAGTTTAACGTTGCTGATGTGGTCAATTAAATTCCATTAAATTGTACGTAAAAGTGCAAAACATTTAATGTTGTCCTCTTTGCTCATGGATCTTGCTTCAGTCGATTCGGCCTTATCATTTTCTACATGTACGATGCTATTGAACAATCAATTGCCCCTATGCCAGACCACCATCATTTCACTTTCTTTATTAAAACCCTAATCAACATTTCTCTTGGTTCATCAAAATCCTAACCCAAAGACACATATCAACTTGCCCTTTTAATAGTGGGAAAACTTACCTTAACTCGGTTATCAAACTAGTAGTGAGAACGATCATTTCTTGCTGTTATCCGCCAATGCAGGGTGACTCATCACCATTATTCAAGGAAAACCAAGCCACCTAGAATGACTTGTTGGTGGCTCATAAGGGGGAAATATCTTGCTAGATGCCTCTAGGTCTTGAGTTGTTAACTTATTTCCTTACGTCAGAGGAAGACAAACTCTTAGCTAACAAAACACACTTTTAAGACATACTCCAATCCAATAGACACATATCACCTTCATATAATTTTTTTTTAATTGATTTCTATTATTATTAATTATATTAAATATTATATATTTAAAGTTATATATTTTAATGTTAAAATTTGGCAAAACATTTTAAATATTATAATTTTATCTATTTAAAATTATATATATTTTTCATTTTTTAACTAAATTAAAAAAAAAAACAACCATTTATATTACGTGTGGCCATGACCTCTAACAACCGGTTTCTCATCCTTTGGTTATACCTAATAAAATATTCATCGCACACTATGTACATTTAATTATTTTTATTTATTGTTATTTTGGTAATCTCATTGATATTGATACTTATTCTCTATCCCAATTTCGAATTTAATACACATCCATGAATTGATTATTTGTTGTAGTAATATGGCCAGGTCTAAGATCAAATTTAGTAGTCATTATAAAACCAAGAGTATAAGCTAGATATACCAAGATTTTATGATTTAGCAATAGCTAAGACTCCATGAGAGTGGGGAATCATACACCTTGAGCTTTATCACAATGGACCAAAAATGACCCCCCCTAGGAATTGAGAATGGGTGGAGGGGATGACATCCCATTGTGCTAACCACTCAGTCGTCCCACGAGGAAACTAAAAAGCGTAACTAAAGCCGCAATCCTAAATGTAAAGTAGCATATTTAACTTTGTCGGTTAAATAAGATAATTAAAGTTATCATCCATAGGGCACCGCACTGCCTGCACTACAAAAAAGCTAAACAACTCGTCATGCCACCACCAAAGCTATAAATATACATGCTCTTTTATATTTCCATTTGGTTTCATTATCTAATCTCATTTCATCTGGAGTTTTTACTATATTCTCATCTCTCAATTTGTTGATTTATAGCTATCTAGCTTTAGAATAAGTGCTTTATCATGGCTCAAAATGTAGCATCTGTTCGAGCTGGTGCTCCCGAGTAACAGTACTGTAACCACACCCATTCTCAAACTTGGGTAGGTCCTCCTAAT
Organism: Pinus taeda; assembly: GCA_000404065.3. Classification (NCBI taxonomy): domain Eukaryota; kingdom Viridiplantae; phylum Streptophyta; class Pinopsida; order Pinales; family Pinaceae; genus Pinus; species Pinus taeda. The sequence goes on from APFE030802710.1 coordinate 18,375, forward strand.
CTAGATCTAAAGGTAGGGCTACTGGATAAAATCAAAGAGATTCTTCCCAGAGACTAGACTCAAACTAATAATTCTAATCTGAATCAAAACACTGTGTTTTTGGATAAAAACAAATAGAGGATTCTTAGATTCCAAACTTAAATGACTCATTCTAAATCATCTCAAAATATAGGGCTCATGGATAAAATCAAATACATTTGGTACTATCCTCCCTCTAGACTCTAGGTACTATCTGGTTAGCTATCATGTGGAGAAGGGAAGCTCCAGGGAAGTTAAAAAGTTTCATTTGGTTCATCTTCTATAATAGAATCTGTTAGCACTCCTCAGTGTCCCAAATATGAGAAAGGAGACTGACAGAGGTAACCTCAAACCAACCTTTTGATTTGGTAGCTAGCCCTACCAAACCAGGGAGGGCTCTCTCTATGGTCACAACCAAGGATTTGACTAGCGCAAGAATGGATTTTAGGCTAGATAATTCAACTCAATTTGGGGTTTTTGATTTTAGGGATTTTGCTGGATGATGATCTAGGTCTAGGGGGCTAGGTCAAGGACCAAGGTTTCTAAAAGATTATTTTGTAGAGATATAATGGGGCGAGGTAGGGAGGCTCAGTTAACATTCTTGATTTGTCATTGTGTATAGGGTAGAAAGTAAGGTTTCAAAATGAGCATGAGTTTCATGAAATCATTTATCAGAGGAAAATGTAACAAAAATATGAGAGTTTAATCAAAATAGAGCATAAACATATGAATTCTGTTTAATAGTATTTTTTGTGGTCTAAGATTGAGGCACAACGTAGATATCTCCCATAGTTTTTTTGTCGATGACATCCTCACTTTTGGGATGGTTTCCAGATCACAATGAGTGGCATTGCATTATATTTTTATGAGATATGGTGAGGCTTCTAGGCTGATGGTCAATGGTAGTGTTGTAGCGGCTACAACCACCCTCCAAAATTTTTCCTTAGCCTATTTTGGAGCCTCCCTGCCAACCTTACACAACACTTTGTCTTGCTTCATCAAGTACTCATGATTCAAGTGTTTTCCTCGAACAAAGTTAGTCTGTCAATCATATTTGATCCATTCTCCTCACATGCTACTCACCAGGACTTGGTCCAGCTGCAAGCTGAGCAGATTCCTCTTGAAAATTGCCTATTTTGGAGGGTAGCCAACAGTCCCTCTAGAAATTGCACAATCCTCTTTGACAACCTGCTGGGCTCTAGGATTGTGCAATCCTGTCAGCCAACCCTCCCAGAAAATTTGTGCAATCCTCCTAGGCAGTTAGCCCAACTCCCAGCCAGGAATGTGCATTTTTTCCAAGCAGTTGAGAAACTGCATGCATGAACAATCTGGTTGACCAGTTCCATCCAGGATCGAGGAAACTTGACCTGCATGCATGCAAGACTAATTCTTCCCGGAATAGCAAGAGGCAATATGCAAAAGGAATCCCATGATTTAGGGAGATATTTTTAGCAGCTGGGGGTTACATGCAAAATTGTTTTGGAAGTTTCCCTCCAAGTGTTGCTTTTTCCTAGATTTGTAGCACGTGCGCCATGAGACCAAACTTACTTATTCTACACATCAGAGCTCATTCATTCACATCGATCTTGGAGCTCTGAAATCCCAAAACACATCCTGGACTCTTCGACACATCCGGCTCAACTATTCACTGGTAAGTGGCCTCAACTTGTCTACAAGACAAAGATATCGAGGAAGGCGTACCAATACTTGGTCATATTCGCATGTCGGCTGAGTGGCCAAGCAAGCACTTTTACCTTTCCTCAGAGTTGGGTGATCACATTGGACCAACTAGCTAGAAAAGGAAGACCATGCAAATGGTCCAGCATACTAGCTCACCAACTGAGGGAACAAGTCACGAAGGCTCGATTGTCACCCAAGGATATGCATGCAGATATTTATATATCTGCTTACATCCTAGATGTAGTCTATTCCCGACATGAGTTACTGGGCTTGGAGTGGGCATGGTCACCGATGGAAACTGTTATGAATACGTATTTCAAGTTGTGGTCGGAATGCAGCTTCAAAGGAGTAATCATACAACTATCTGACCGTTTTGTCACCCCAGTGTACAGGTTGATATTCGAACAGGATCCAACCTACATGTCAGAGGAAGCGATGAAGGCATTGTTAAGCATTGCAGATTGGTATGCCTCACCATCTGACACTTTCATCTGAGTGTTCAATGTGGAGAAGCCTCCGCATGTTCTGCCAAAGTTTTCTTTGGATGTTCTTGTCATGCAGGAAGTAGCGTATCATATCTCAACAGGTTTGACAGTTAGACTATAGGAGAAGAAGAAGTCACCTTGGCCTGCTCTTCCTTTGTGGATTGGGTTATATGATATTCAAAGTATCAATCAAGCAGATGTCGAAGTAGAATAGATGAAGAAGTACTCGTTCGACCTCCGAAGCTTCAACTCGTATGACCAAAATTGCATTGTGAAGGATCACTGCATGAGAGTTCAATTCAATTGGATCCATGGGGCATTTCATTGAGCCGAGGAAGACTCATGGATGTATTTCTACAATTCCTCGAGACCCAATGAACAGGTCAGTTTCACTATAGAGTGGTTAGCACAGTAGCATGAAGCATCATCACGGAGAGCACAAGCTATAGCAGCAGAGGCAGCATATCCAAGCATACCTGTGCACGATAAAGAGAAGAGGAAGATTGTCAACTGCATGGAGGAGGAGCAAAGCTACAAGTTTCGAGCATATCCACTTGTATAACAAGTAGTTATGGCTATTCAGGAAAAGAGGCAGTAACGTGACAAGCGAATCACACAAAGGCTGAGGGATAAGAAGAGAGAAACTACGAAAAGAACAAGAGCTACGCCAATAGGAGAAGGAAGTGCAGCAGAAACAGATACAACAGGGGGTGCATCACATGCAAATAGACAAAGCAGCCCCCGTACAAGTAGTTGATTCATCTGAACAGCTAGCATCAGGCGAATAGGGTGAACCATCGCAGGGGAAATACTAATGAGATTGAACAGGAACTTGAACAGTTGGATGCAGACATGGAGCAGCAGGAGTTGGAACAAGACACCGACCCCATGCCTCACCACAAAGAGGTCGACTCACCCGCTTCATTGCATCCTGCTAATGAGCAAGTCTCAAATGACCAAGGAGGCACTGAGATCCTTGGTGGTTAGCCGGAAGCAGAAATGCACAACCTCTCCTTTGACGAATCTCTTCATAGAGTTGTGAAATCACTGAGAGTATCGATTCAGGAGGACCAAACATCCCCTACGCAAGTTGAAGAACAAGTGATCGTGACAGATGTGCACAAGCATCCAACTGCTTTGGCCGATGCAACTAGAGTGTATGCCGAAGTCACTAGCTCAAGTGTTCATTTCCTCATAGTTGAGAATGAGCGAATGGCGAAGGAACTACATGTGGCTAAGAAGGGAGGGGACTTGGTGACAATGTTTGCTCGAGATGAACTGAGGAAGACAATACTAGATGAAGTATAGAAACATTTTGATGTTTATATAATGATATAATTTGTAGAAAGATTTTGGTATTGTTATATCGATTTATATTAGTAGTAAATGAGCAAATTATTTAAGAACAATACATATTTCTCAAAAACTTGTGTTTTATTTTGAATAGGAAAAAACGACCTCGCCCACATGCATGTTTATCTATTTGCTGAACCTTTCATTCATGTTTTGCATGCACTGTTAATCACTTCTACTATCACTTAGTGTCACCATGCATTCATTGTCTTACCTGCTTTCAGTTGCCCATCAGTGAGTCGGGCCAACCTTGGCCTAGGCTCTACCTTCACCAAGGCTGCATTGCACAATCTAGGGAAGGAAGGCTCACCTTCCTCTCCAGATTTGTGCATTCTTTCCTAGCACTGGCCTCCAAGACTGTTTTGTGATTTTCTGGAGGACAATGGCTGCTTGGCCCAAGAAATTGAGCAAATTTGTCCCCAGGCTAGCAGTCCTTCCCAACTGGAATTGCACATTGCACAATCCCAATAGCCAATTACCAGACTGGATTGCACATTTCGCAGATCTAGTAGCCATTCCTGCCTCCCAGACAACCCAGACTACCTTTTGCGCAGTTCTGACTACCAGTCACCTAGCCTCCCAGCAAAATTTGTGCAATCTTGCTCATCAGTTTCCCAGGTATGTGATGTGTCCTTCCCTAGATTTGCTTTGTTTCCACTGACATATTTCTTGCCATGCATGCTTCTTGTTTCCATATCTTTTAGGTGTTCATCTGTCTCAATGGATTCTAAGAGAACAGGATCGCAGGACACTAATGGAGTTGTAGCTGGAGCAGCAGTTGAGCAGATGTCCTCTAGTTTGTGGATCTATGAAGATATGAAGTTGTATCTAGACAAGGACATCAAACTAAAGTGGAAATAGGTTAATGAAGCATTCACAAGAAATTTTAGGGAAGGCCTCGAAGACCGTTAGGTGCACGTCAACATTCACAAGTTCGGATTGTACCGGACTGCATGCAGACACCCCACGTTCCCATGTGTGGACATGATTCACTAGATCGTTTCTCACACTAACCCTGAGATGATGACCTTGAGTAGTGTCAGTGGGACAAAGCTTGCAACCTTCTAGGCACGAGATTATGATGAGATGTATTAGATGTCAGGGCCCGCCATTGTCATGAGTCCTCCATTCATCTTACCGAGAAGCAGAGGTAACTCTAGAGACATTATGGAGGATCGGGTAAAGGCGCCAACTCGTTTCAGGATGACACCCAACCATATCTACAAGACAAAGATATTGAGGAAGGTGTACCAATACTTGGTCATATTCGCATGTCAACTGAGTGGCCAAGCAAGCACTAAAAGCTTTCCTCAGAGTTGGGTGATCGCATTGGACCAATTGGCTAGAAAAGGAAGACCATGCAACTAGTCCAACATACTGGCTCACCAACTAAGGGAACAAGTCACGAAGGCTCGACTGTCACCCAAGGGTATGCATGCAGAGATTTATATATCCGCTTACATCCTAGATGAAGTATGTTCTCAACATGAGTTATCAAGCTTGGAGTGGGCATGGTCACCGATGAAAACTGTTGTGAATACGTATTTCAAGTTGTGGTCCGAATGCAACTTCAAAGGAGTAATCATACGACTATCCGACCATTTTGTCACTCCAGTGTACAGGTTGATATTCGAATAGGATCCATCCTGCATGTCAGAGGAAGCGATGACAACATTGTTAAGCATTACATATTGGTATGCCTCACCATCTGACATTTTCATCTAAGTGTTCAATGTGGAGAAGCTTCCGCACGTTCTGCCAAAGTTTTCTTTGGACGTGCTTGTCATGCAGGAAGTAGCGTATCATATCTCAGTAGGATTGACAGCTAGATTGTAGTAGAAGAAGAAGGCACCTTGGCCCACTCTTCCATTGCAGATTGGGTTATATGAGATCCGGAGTATCAAGCAAGTAGATGTCGAAGCAGAATAGATGAAGAAGTACCCGTTCGACTTCCAAAGCTTCAACTTGTATGACCTACATTGCATTGTGAAGGATCACTGCATGAGAGTTCAGTTCAATTGGATCCATGGGGCATTTCATTGGGCCGAGGAAGACTCATGGATGTATTTCTATGATTCCTCCAGACCCAATGAACAGGTTTGTTTCACTGTAGAGTGGTTAGCACAGTAGCATGAAGCATCATCACGAAGAACACAAGCTATAGCAGCAGAGGCAGCAGAGCCAAGCATACTTGTGCATGATAAAGGGAAGAGGAAGATTGTCGACTGCATGGAGGAGGAGCAAAGCTACAAGTTTCGAGCAGATCCACTTGTAGAACAAGCAGCTATGGCTATTCAGGAAAGGAGGCAACAACATGACAAGCGAATCGCACGAAGGTAGAGGGATAAGAAGAGAATGGAAGAACCAGAGAAGGAGTTGCATGAGTTGAGGGAGAAACTACGAAAAGAACAAGCGCTGCACCAACAGGAGAAGGAAGCGCAACAACAACAGATACAAGAGGGGGCGCATCACATGTAGACAGTCAAAGCAGTGCCCGTACAAGTAGTTGATTCATTTGAATAGCTAGCATCAGGCGAACAGGGTGAACCATCGCAGGGGAAAGACTTTGCTCATGAGATTGAACAGGCACTTGAACAGTTGGATGCAGACATGGAGCAACAGGAGTTGGAACAGGACACCGACCTCATGCCTCACCACAAAGAGGTTGACTCACCCGCTTCATTGCATCCTTATGATGAGTAAGTCTCAAATGACCAAGGAGGCACTGAGATCCTTGGTGGTTAGCTGAAAGAAGCAATGCACAACATCTCCTTTGATGAATCTCATCATAGATTTGTGCAATCTCAGAGAGTACCGACTTCAGAGGACCAAACATCCCCTGAACAAGTTGAAGAACAAGTGATCATGACAGATATGCACAAGCATCCAACTGCTTTGGCCGATGCAACTAGAGTGTATGCCGAAGCCACTACCTCAAGTGTTCGTTTCCTGATAGCTGAGAATGAGCGAATGGCAAAGGAACTACAGGTGGCCAAGCAAGGAGGGGACTTGGTGACAATGTCGGCTCGAGATGAACTGAAGAAGGCAATACTAGATGAAGTATTGTCCCTTGATAGAGTTATGTGAGCATCGTATATCAAGTTTAGTACTGTGCACCAAGCAGTCGTCCATCTCCATGGATGGCAGCAGTGATGTGCGAGAAGAGTATGCATCCTGAAGAACATACATGTTGTTGTTGATAACATGCAAGCATGGACGATGAAGTACAAGGGAGCCCCACTTCACTTGCCAAAGATGATGAAGGCTAATGCGATTGAGCTACAAGCACGTATCCAGAGTCAGATCCAGAACTATGAAGACTTACTGCAACTCATCACTAGCATACAGGCTTCCTATGCACGAGTATTCAAAAGCATGGATGTTATAGTGCACACTCATGCGATCCCATCACTTGGGACTCTCACCCAGGCGAAGACAAAGAAGTAGTTTCGATAGGAGATTGACTCGTACTTTGACGAGTTGATATGCACTGCCACCAGCCTAGACTTGCCTATCAATGCAAACATCATGCGCAAGTATGTTGATCATCCAACCACATTGAGGATAATGATGCGCATGCTTTTAGAAGAGTTGGACAAAGGAGCCTGAGCAGTGTACCTGAATTCTATGGAGGCAAGGTTCAAGTTTTAGACGGACGTCACAGTAGAACACATGGACACTATCAAGGACTACCAATATTGGCATCAATATGTCACTATTGATCAGCATGAGGATGTCAGCCAGTTGGACTTCTATGGTTGTCTAAGTCCGAACGATGTCTAGTTTGGCTTGTTCAAGCCATTATTCACATGGGTACATGTGCATTGTAATGTTGAGTCATGCCAAGTGTAAGTCAACTCTCAATAGTGGATGTAACAATCATAGTGTAGGTGAAGATTCATGAGGGTAGTTGAATGGTCACAAAGGGGATGTCAAGGGTCACCCCACCCTTTGCTATAAATAGTCCCTCATAACTCATTGTATAGGCTTTTGGTCAGGCAAGCTTCTGATAAGACTATCATGGATAAAGCTTGGACAATATTGTAATGCGCCTTGGCTTCTCCACTGCACAGAGCTAGTTCATCTCTTTGGAGGAACAGGTGGATGTGGCTATAACGTTCCACTATTGGGGCTATTAGGTTTACATGGTGTATTGTATGATTTTGACTTACACTTCTTTATATAGGGATTTTTTATTCAAATTATCCACAGTATTGTGTGCCTCTTGTTCTCGATGTTTCGAATCCCAGTGTGGATCCATCTTTAGGACAAAAGTGATAGATTGAAAGAGAAACTTACCAACCAGAACAAATAAATTTTAGGTCAGCTACTCTTCTTTCAATCTTAATCCTTGAATTTTCGAGAAAACAGATCTCATTCCATATATCCCCTCCGTACAGGGAAATTATGTTAGATTTTAAGATTTTGTGGCTATCATTTGTATCCACAGTATTGTGTGCCTCTTGTTGTTGACGTTTTGAATCCCAATGTGGATCCATCTTTAGGACAGAACTGATAGATTGAAAGAGAAGCTTACCGACCAGAACAAATAAATTTTAGGTCAGCCGCTCTTCTTTCAATCTTAATCCTTGAATTTTCAAGAAAACAGATCTCATTCCATATATCCCCTCCGTAGGGGAAATTATGTTAGATTTTAAGATTTTGTGGCTGTCATTTTTATCCACAGTATTGTGTGCCTCTTGTTGTCAACGTTTTGAATCCCAGCGTGGATCCATCTTCATGACATAAGTGATAGATTGAAAGAGAAGCTTACCAACCAGAACAAATAAATTTCAGGTCAGTTGCTTTTCTTTCAATCTCACTTCTGTCCTAAAGATGGATCCACGTTGGGATTCGAAACGTCGACAACAAGAGTAACACAATACTGTGGATAAAAATGACAACCACAGAAGCTTAAAATCTAACATAATTTCCCTGTACTGAGGGGATATATGGAATGAGATCTGTTTTCTCAAAAATTCAAGGATTAAGATTGAAATAAGAGCGGCTAACCTGAAATTTATTTGTTTTGGTTGGTAAGATTCACTTTCAATCTATCACTTCTGTCCTGAAGATGGATCCACGTTGGGATTCGAAACGTCGACAAGAAGAGGAACACAATAATGTGGATAAAAATGACAGCCACAGACACTTAAAATCTAACATAATTTCCCTGTATGGAGGGGATATATGGAATGAGATTTTTTTTCTCGAAAATTCAATTATTAAGATTGAAAGAAGAGCGGCTGACCTGAATTTTTTTTGTTCTGGTTGGTAAGCTTCTCTTTCAATATATCACTTATGTCCTGAAGATGGATCCATGTTGGGATTCGAAACGTTGACAACAGGAGGCACACAATATTGTGGATAATCCGAATAAAAAATCCCTAAATGACAGCCACAAAAACTTAAAATCTAACTTCTTTATATAATAAGAGCCAACACATTTTCATGCATATGTTGTTACTGTAGTTGGACTATCCCGGTTGCCTTAATGATATATGTTGTTTAACTCACATACTTGTGTATGAACTGATTTTTATGCAATTATATGAATCTTGTTGTTAATGTGTTTCATATGTTGTTAATGATGTCACCGTCCATGTCGACTTCTATGCTAGACATTAGACAGACCTTTCACATGAACCTTGCTGTAACAACCATCACACTTGTCTCGGACTGATCCATGAGTGTTGTACGTGTTATCTTACCTTGTATGATGTGACTGCTGCATCCGAGTGGACTACTTCACCGGAAGTTGTGCATGTCCTTTTGTGTTATGTGTTCCTAGCCGAGTTGGGACTGATCCCTTTCAACCTGGAACTCACCTTCACCTTCTTCTCCCTTCGAAGTGTTAGAACCTCTCATACATCTTCCTTGACTCACTGCATTAGTCACACCCTTGCTAACAACATAGTTATCTTACTTGCCTATGTGTGACATTGCGGTCAAGGAATTACCTTATGACCCACTGCTGGGACTCCTACACCAAATAGTTTGAGGTCTAATTGGGACTTCTTACCGGGGAGATCCCCTTGACATGTTGGCGGGTCCAGCACCGTCAACAGGTATTAAGTCATTACTCTTGTTTTCAAATGGTGTTCAGGAGGTGATCTAATTTATCACAGGAATTTTTGGTGTTAGTACCAAGCCACTGAGCGAAGGCTTCACTTACCCTGGATATCAAACAATTATAGGCTAGTGGATTGGAATTGGCTTCTGGATAAATTTTGTCACAAACTCCAAGGATGGACAAATAGTTGGCTTACACTAGGAGGAAGATACACCCTTACATAGGCGGTTCTCCAACAGATCTCAGTATAATGGGCACATCTTTTCATTCTCCCCTTGACAATTATCTCTAGAATTCAAAGTATATTAACTCATTTCATTTAGGCGGGCACATGGGAGACTAAAAAATACCTCCTAATCAAATGGGAATAGATTGCCCTCTCGAAGAAATATGATGGTTGGTGAATACTGGATTTGAGAGTTTTCAGATGGGCTATGCTAATCAAATCTCTATGGTGGGCTCTATTTCAAGAAGGAATTTGGAGGGACATCATATTTACAAAGTACCTTAAAATAATGAGCGCCATTGATTGGATTAGGGAAGGCAACATCAGCAAAAAAACTGGATGTTATATTTGGTCTAGTTTCCACAAGGTAAAAAGTTGGTTTATTGAGAGGCTCAGGTGGTCTTTCGACAAAGGACACTACATTTTAATTGGGATAGATCAAATATAGGGAGTTAAAATAGCCACACCCCTCACGGAGGAAATAATTTAAAGACTACATGCCAGGGGATATATATATTTGGATCAAGTCATTCGGTGTTGGTGCAGACTGTTTCCAGTTTGGAGAAAAGTTGCAAATATTGGTCTGGTTGGGCATCGAGCTAATGTATGGAATGGATACATTCAGGATCTTAAACAGGCGGGACTTTGTAGAACAGAGAGGGGGGACTTCATCACCTCGGAAGTGATGCTCCGTAAGGATTCTATGGAGGTGGAAGACATCTACAAGTACATTATGTGCACTAAATTTACTTTAAATGATACATGCTAGTTCCAGAAGATTTGGAAATGGGATGTCCCCGTGAAGATTATTCTCTTCACCTGGTTGGTATAGCACAACAAAACATTGACATGGGAAAACCTCCGTAAGCGGGGTGTCCAAGGTCCAGGATGGTGCACACTTTGCTGGGATTCAATCAAGACAAATCAGCATCTTTTCTCGGAATGCTTGACTTCTGCATAGGTATGGCAAAGGATCCTTCATTTTTTTTATATTCCTTCTAGAAATTTTCTCTCATTAGATCAGTGTCTTCATTGGTGGATTGGAAGGGGGGGGGGATATTAGAACCATTCCTCTCTTCATTTTTTGGGAGATCTAGCGTGCTAGGAATGGATGCCTATTTGAAGGTATCCCCATAAACATACACAAGATATGTATAAACATTGGGTTTTGGATGGATACATAGACATACAACATACAAGTGATAAAGATTTACTGTTTCTTTTCATTCCTCCTTGTATTGAATTTCCAGCTGGTTATTTTGATGAAATTGCACAAGAAAGTGTATGTGGTTGTGGAATTTGGTTTATCATGACACAATAGATATGGTACAAACATGAGAGCGGAGATTTTCGCCCCAGATTTTGAAATCTATTTTAAATATTTTGAAAGATATACCAATACATTTATAAACTCATGTTTTTTTCATTTGAAAAAAAAAAAACATTAAACAATAGTCCATCTTTCTTCCCTACCTCTATCAACCAAACGCGCCGCTGGAAACATATCGAATCAAATTATACCAAATAATTCACCCATCAAATCGAATTTTCGATACGGAACACGCTTAAGCGAATTGAATCAAACGAAAACCAGATAATTCGCCATCGAATCGAAGTTTCGAATTTCCTTATTAATTTGGCAACTACGAAGTCATTACTATAAATGGGTATAAATGCCTAGAGTTAAATAAAGGTTTTTTTTTTAAATTGATATCTATCTCGTTTTTCGATTTACTATAGATTGGTAGGGTTAAGAAAGGCATTTCATGTTTTGTTTGTTGGCAGTTTTTTCTAAGTTATATAACTTTTAATAAAATGATAAATTTTAATTGTTTAAAAGAATTTTGAATATATACGAGAGTTGTTTTTAGTGTGTTTTTTTAGACTTGGATTTTTTAGTGTCGGAATTTGGTTAAGGTTAAATATTGATTTATGTTATTTAAACTGGGTTTTTGACTGTAGAGATATTTATTTGGGATACAAAGCTTCAGTTCCCATGAGTGGGGTTGAAGTGACTACTACTTTGTACTTCTGGAATAGAGCATTTTGGAAGCCTTTATAGTTTTAGTTGTTTTCTAGTTGGGTCAATATGGTTTGCAGTATTAAGTAGTAAGATACTATTTATCGACAGTTGTGCGCTTAGTCAATGTATGGGGAAATGTTGGACATAAATTAATACTTATTTATACTTCATGTTATTTATTTTTGTTTATATATTGGTTTCAAAAGTCTCAATTTATGGTGGTATGGTGGGACCAATATTATATCAATCACTGGTCCTTATACAACATTAGAAATCTCTCCCCTAACTAAATTACCAAAATAAAATAAAAATTTAAAATAAAACATCCTTCCACAACTCTAATACCCATTTTAATGGCAGTTGTCTATAATGCGACTTTTTGAAAGCCTTTCCAGTGGGTTTTTCCAGTCAAAATCCGGCAGCAATTTATTGGAATCGCAAGTTTCATCGCTAGTTTCTGCACAATTAAAGCGTCCCAGGGGTTTTTCAGGGTGCTGAATCCAAATATGCAGTTAAAAAACCATGTTAACTGCAACAAATCAAGATTTAAGCTCAAATTCTTCAGCCGTCACCGGAATCTCCAAAAAATCGCATTATAGACAACTCCATTTTAATGATTTTAGCTATATTTTACGAACAAATCACTAACAATTTGCTCATGAGATTCCATCCCATCCCAACCTGCCACGCTGCCCTGAGCATTTACTCTCTACGGTCTTTTCCACACAAGGAGGATACAGGCAAGGAACGAAGAACGCTCGCGATGAGGACGGTTTATGGATATACTATCATCTCAAGGCGTGCAGCTAAAGCCACAGTCGAAGATGCAAAGTAGCATCTTTAACGTTGTCGGTTAAAGAAGATAATTAAAGCTATTCCCCACGCGGCACCGCACCGCTTGCACTGCAGATAAGTGAGCGGCACCACCAAACCTATAAATATACACTCCCTGTTATTTACTTTCACTATCTCATCTCATTTCATCTGGAGTTTTTACTAATTCTCATCTCTCAATTTCTTCAATTGAGATCTATCTGGTTTTAGAATAAGTGCTCTATCATGGCTCAAAATCTACCATCTGTTCGGGCTGGTGCTCCTGAGCACCAGGACCGTAGCCACACCCATAGTTACACTCAGGCAGGTCAGCCTAATCCCAATCAGAAGGTAGGGCTGCTGGATAAAATCAAAGCATATCTTCCCGGAGGCCAGACTCAAACTGCTCACTCGAATCCGAATCAGAAGCCGGGGCTGGTGGATCAAATCAAAGCGAAGATTCCCGGAGGCCAGACTCAGACTGCTCATTCTAGTTCATCTCAGAAGCCGGGTCTCGTGGATAAGTTCAAAGACATGCTGCCCGGAAAACAGACTCAAACTGGTAATTACAATCCAAATCAGAAGCCGGGGGTGGTGGATCAAATCAAAGCGAAGATTCCCGGAGGGCAGAGCAAGTAATGGGGTAGGTGAAGCGCGAGAGGAATAGCAGAAGCATGTGCATTGTGTTACCGTAAAAAATAAGGCCTCCGGCTATCCCTCCCTTGAAGCTTTTCTATTGCGAATTGACATACAATCAGTATCTTGATATGAATAGTTTGCTAGTTTGCTTTTGAAGCCTAAATAGTATCTTGATATGAATAGTTTGCTAGTTTGCTTTTGAAGCCTATGAATATTTAGGGTGTTATTGATCTCTCAATAAGGCTGGATGTATATGTTGATGGTTGGATAATGTACTGGCTTAAATCTCATTTCATAGTGGGTACGCTGGACATAATCGGCAATAGCACAATAAATATTGGTTGGTTGTCATGTTAGAATAGCTAAAAGCTATACATGTCCATTTGTAATTTATAGATTTCAAACTATTTTGGTAATATGATAATAGCAAATAACTTATGTTTGATTTTATTTTTGTTTATCAAATTTTTGAGATAGAGTATCATAGAGAAGATGTGGGATTGTATGTTGAAAGTAACTTATGTTTGATTTTTTATCAAATTTTTAAGATAGAGTATCATAGAGTAGATGTGGGATTGTATGTTATTCTTTATTCCTGAAGTGTATATTTTATAATTAAATAGATTTTTTATAAGGCTCTAAGTTAATATAACAATATTTACAGTTACAATGGCATCACAATAATAATATTTATCAAAGCATTATTAATTCATCATGTCACTAATACTTTGTGATCGGTGAACATTGAGAGATCTTTAGATAAAAATCACATAAGAGACTTTTGGTCGAAGTGTTTCGAACCAACTAGTGTAGTAAAAGTCTATGTTTATAATAGCATGCAAGCTAGTCATTTATATATTGAATTTCTTCGATAACGATCAATTTTGGACCATATAATCGTTTCAATTTATATAAATTATTAATTTATATCTCCATAATTTTATCAAACAGAATCTTTTTTAACAATATCATGCAAGTTATTCATTCATATAGAATCTGACGAAAAAAATAAAAAAGACATTCAATGGCGGAGGGTTTGCGCGTCCCAACAGAGGCTAGGTTTTGCACGTCAAAGTTGCAGAAAAAACCCTAATGGAGGCTAGGGTTTTCCCTAATGCTTGTATTTCAGCGTCCTAAACCTTGATTCCTTCTCTTATTACCATCTACCTTTGGTCTAGACGGGTCGTGATCTTCAGACATTTCATCTGAATGGATATCGTAAAAAGCACATAGAATCCTTCATACCTACCTCACACAATGACAGAAAGTAGTGACCGATTTTCCCCAATTGTCAAATGGGTTGTTCATTATCGCAGAGATATTCCCACCGGTCAATAGAAAAGCAACGTCACTCTGACTTTTTCAATGAAGAACAACTCAGTCTAGGTTCCTGGCAAGTTCCAGGAGTGCGATGAGAAGTGTTGTTTTCCAACTATGGTAATGGGAAGGCAAAGCATAAACACGTCCAAAAACATGTGAAGCCATTGTCAGAAATGAAAGAACTAACCCTAGGGGTAGACTTAAAATTGGATATAGTGGAATCCTTGTCTAGGAGAGCTTTCGTCAACAAACTTAGTTACATCAAAATGACGCATGAGCAACTTCTATCCTAGATCAAAGTGACATGGAAACTACTAGTAGGTTATACTCTGGTTGTGAGTATATTAGTTAACAAATGGATCCACTTTCACATTCTGTAAGAGGATGATCTTGAACTAATCCTCTGTAAGCCTTGCGTTATAGGTAAAGGCTCATTTTGGTGACAACGGTGGCACCTTGCATTCTATCCAAGGACCAAAAAATAGTCGTGAAAGCACCTTTGGGTTTTTTTATCGGGCTTTCTTCTCGAGATATGGTTAAAGGAGGTACTCATAAAGGTGGAAAATTCACTAGGAAGAGTCATTTACTTGGATGAAGCTTCTCGCCACAAGATAAATGTATGTCATGGGTCCTCATCGATATGGAGACTACAAAAGGATGACCAGGTTTTCTAGAAATCCTTTGGGTCGAGAATGTGATCATCCAGTCTCTAGACTACTCGAAGACCCCCTTTAGATGTACTAATTGTAGAGATGTTGGCAACCTAGCAAGCTCTTGTGTGGATCCTATGCATCGAGGCTTTGCTACCCATTTCCATCATAAAACCCTAACGAGGTCGGTTCTACAGTTGGTTCATCAAAAGATGACTCCACATACACCTCTACGGTTCTCAAAAGAAAGGTTAGAGTTTTCCTCGAAGGAGGTAAAGGATTCTAGTTTCAACAAGGTATCATATTGGCAGTTGGGCCCTGATTAGTCAAGGGGAATGAAGCTTCCGATAGATTATCCTACACAAGGCTATATAAAAGGAATGATACATGAGGTCAACGCAGTGATTTCCTCTGAAAAGAACGACAATAAAGTGGTGGAAGGCATCTCATATAGTCGGTCACCTAACATTTCTCCCAGGCATGACTACTCTTGTGATACAGATCAAGTCAATAAGTCTCTCCTTGACCCAAGCTCTCTTATTCAATATCTGTCTATTGAAGATTCCCTTCTTATAGATTAGATTGAACTGAATGCCCTTAAGTCTATTAATAGTCAATATTTTCCTCAAAGCACAACAATAGATTCCTTGAAACCTATAACCTCCTCCATGTTCTCTGAAACCTGCGATAAGCTACATCAACAATTGACGCATATTAATCTCACCCTAAAATTTAATGGATTTCCTTCGAATACCTTATTCAAATATAGGGTTTTTGATTCGACAGCAGAGCACTCTGGTGTGCCTACCTCCCTTTCTAGCTTGAACACTCATGTTACCTCTACACTTGTGCCCTCATATAAAGAAGCCCTGAATATTCCCCCCATCTCCACATTCACAAGGGTTACTCATGTTGAAAAATCTCATACAGAGCCTAGTTACTCCTTTCAAAATGTCATTATCAGAAATAAAAAGAACAAAAAAAATTCTCTAGCAAGAGAAGGCAATCATCCTGAGCCTATCCAGGGTGGAATCAGTTTCTCCCCACCAGATGAATTAGCTTTAAATTCAAGGGTCCTTAGAGCACATACACCCTCTCCTGCTCCTAAATAATCACAATTGTGTCTCTCAACATTGGAAGGGTTAGGGGTCCCTCCAAATTCATTTCCCTCAAAAGACTTATCGACACCTATCACCCATCCATCATCTGTCTTCAAGAAAATATGGCCTCAGGAGAAAAATCCAAAGAGTACTTCTGAAATCTTTATCCAGGTTAGTTTTCATGTGCTTTGGATTCAAATGGCTTGTCAGGTGGTCTAATCACTATATAGGACCCAACATTGCACCACTTCATGCTTACTCTTCCTCATTAGGTATCATTCTAGAAGGATCCCTAAGAGAATGTTCTTGTACTATAAAATTGATGAATTGTTATGGACCATACAATGACAGACTGGATTTATGGGACTAGTGAGTGGCCTTCTCTTAGATCAAGCTCTCATCATGAAAGGGGACTTAAACTTCATTATTTTTGCAGGAGAGACCTATGGTCTTCAGGCTCAACCAGATCATCGATGATCCTACTTTTCGACAACGTTGCAGAATCATAAGCTTCATGACATAGCTCCCTTCCCCTTAACCCCTACCTAGAGAAATGGGAGGATTGGTGAGGAAGGGATAGCCAAAAGAATAGCCAAAAGAATCAATAGGTTCTTAATGGTTGACCAATTGGCATGAAGAGTAAGGAGACTCAGATCCCGGAAAACACAAGATAAGTTGTCAGATCACAAGCCCATTTTCCTAGAGTTAGATTTTGATCCTATCATAAAATAAACATCCCTTTAAATTCAACCACTCATGGTTGGAAGAAAAGTCTTTTAGATTGTTGGTAAAGTAAATCTGGCAGAGAAATCCAATCTCAAACTACTCATTAGAAATGACTAATTTGTTAAGAAAACTCATGGAGCTATAGAAGGAAGTTTTAGTCTAGGAGAGAAAAAGAAAAACAAATGACCCAAAAATGAAAGTGAAGGTTCCATTGATTAATTTGCAGGTTTGTTTATTTTCTTTTAGACAACAGATCAAAATTGCAGAAGTACACAAACATAAGTTAATTTGCATAAATTTTACAATAATAAGAGGACAAAAATGTAGCATAAGACAAGAGAAAATTGATAATGGAGTTCCACCCATCTTGGGCTATGTCTCTAGGTCTAGCTTCCAATGGTTGTCATTTTATTAAAATTGTAAAATTTTCATTACATCAGTTTACAAGCTTCAAACTGAAAATATGACACTTCCACGCTGCTCAGAATGCTCAAAACCCCCACTTAGGCTCTTCTTGAGCTAAAAAAGGCTCATAATTAAGAAAAATATGCCCACTATTCCAAACTATCAACAACATGGCCTTTGGCCCAAATGTGGTGTGTTGTAATAGAACCCCAGAGGTCCCAGGTTCGATCTAGCGAAATAGACATTATTTGTGTTAATTTTGTTTTTTATTAAAAAAATTTAACGGGTCTTTGGCCCTTTGAATCCCTTGGTCCCGCTAGTCATATGACCACATAGGGCCATCGGCCATGGGCCATATCCCATGCACCCACTGCTACTCCAAATCGTCGGTCGTATGCAAACAATAAAACCGTGGGTCGTAGGTGGAAGGCCACACACCCACCCTCAACTTGTGCGACGGTCATATCGTATAATGGGACCAAGGCATCGACCTCACCCAATGCCCCCACCATTGTTGATGTGAAGGTCATATGTAACCAATAAAACTAATGGCCTCCCCAACTGTAGAACCCATTCACATTAAATATAAATAGGCCACCTATGTTAAACAAGATATATGCATGGCGCACTGGTAGGTTGTTGGTTCCGCTAGTTGGAGGTCGACAGTGCAATTCTTGCGGAGGTTGTTGGTCGACTTAACAAATTTTTGGTGCCAAATCTAGGGCCATTTGTTAACCTCTGATAGGGCCACGTGGCACCCTCTTATTGGCCCATGTTGCAACCTAAGTTGGTCCACCAAAACAACCATATGCCTAGTCGACAGATGACGTCAACGCCACTTTCCCTCACACGATTGGTCCACATACACTTCGTACAGACTAGTAAAACCTGCTACATGAGCGTACATACTACCACATCAACATCCATACCCTATAAGTTGACTTTTGGCCTATTTGGCCAAAACTTCAGAACATGATAACTTGCTCATGTGGTGTAAGATTGGGGTGATTCAAGCGTCGTTGGAATCAAAACAAAAATCTCTACCATTTGGCACTGGTTTTAGGGGATTTTTAGCACTTTGAATTTTGATCATTTTCAAGATCCCTTGGATAAAAAAAACTGCAAAAAGAGCTCGTATAAATAGAATCTAAATATGATTACTTTTCTCAGACTTTATCCTCATCCTTCTTGGTAGAAATAACCTAGAAAATGACCTATCTAGAAGCTAGGAAATATCAGATCCTAAAGATGGAGGAAGAGGCATGGAGACTAAATCAGGGCTACATGGATAAAAAATGGAGATGTCAATACTAAATTTTTCCATAGCTATGCAAACCATAGAAGAAACATAAATACTATATGGGAGCTAGAGGAAGAAGATGGAAAAATGGTTTCTTCCACTAAAGAATTAAAAAATGCAACCTCCTCCTATTTCTCCTCTCTCTTCAAAGATTTTGGGTCCTCAAACATCAACTCATAGTTGCAACTAATCCAACATTACCTATGCTTCTTCACACAAGAGGAATCAGATTTGATTGATAGCCTCGTCACTCTAGAGGAAATTGAAGGAGTTATAAAAATGTTTTCTAAAGACAAAAGTCCAAGACTAGATGGCTGAACAATGTTACTCTTTATCTCCTTTTTTGATATTATGGGATCAGATCTCTGCATGATGGTAGAGGAATCTAGAAGATCAGGGAAAGTGTCAGAAGACATTAATGCTACATATATAACCTTGATTCCAAAATGCTCAAACTTTAGCCCCATTTCCCTGTGCAACTTGGTATATAAAATTACCTCCAAGGTAATCTCAAATAGAATTAAGAGGATGCTAGCAGAAAACTATCTCCAAACCAATTTGGGTTCCTAGCTGATAGGTAGATTCATGATGCCATAAGCATTGCTCAAGAATCCATCCATTCTATTAAGACCAAAAAACAAAAATCTCTTGTTTTTTAAAATCGACCTTAATAAAGTTGTTGATAAATTAAATTGGACTTTCCTTAAACTTGTTCTCCTTCAAATTGGTTTGAGTCTATAGGTTACAAATTGGATCATTAGTTGTGTTTTATCGGCCACCTTCTCCGTCCTTATTAAGGACTCTCCTTCCATCAAATTCACCAGCTCTCAGGGACTCAGGCAGGGATGACCTTTGTCTACGTTGTTGTTTTTAATTGTGATGGAAGGCCTAATCCACCTTCTGCTAAAAGAAAAACATGATGGAAATATATAGGGCATCAAAGTCTCCAAAAATAAATTCATTACCCATCTTCTCTTTGTGGATTATGTACTCCTTATGGGTTTGGGCACTATTGTTTAATGGAAGGAAATCCATAGAATCATAAACCTCTTTTGCAGTGCCACTGGAATGGAGATCAAACTTAATAAATCCTCCTTTCATCAATCTGTAGTCAGTGCAGATACTCTCGTGGACATTCAATCCTTCTTTCCATTGCAGACTATCCCACTAGAAAATGGTATCAAGTATCTTGGCTCCTTTCTTAAACCAAACAATTGTCATAAAGATGACTGGAAGTGGATGATAAGAAGAGTGGAGTAGTAAATTAATTTGTGGTTCAACAACTTGTTGTCTCTTGGGGGAAGTTTAATCCTGTCTAAATCTATATTGGAAAGCATTCCAGTATACTGATTGTCTTTAGCTAAAAACCCCTCTACAATCCTCAAAACCATCAGACAGATCTTCAACTTCAAGTGGATTGGAAAATCCAATAAATAAGGTATACATTTGAAAAACTGGTACTCTCTATCTATTCCAAAAAGTTTGGGACATTGAGGTATTAAAACTTTGACATGGTTTGCCAAAGCTCTTGCCTTAAAACACCTATGAAGAAGTCTATTTGGAGAGGGACTTTGGATTCATATCATCAAGGAAAAATATTTAAGAAGTTTGTCAGTGGTGGACTGGATTAGAGGTTAGGCTTTTGAACCTACCAAAATAGGCTCCATAGTTCGTAAAGTGCTCATGGTTGTTGTTCCCACACTCTACAAATGGCTCATGTGGAAAGTGGGAGATGGAAAGCAATTCATCCTTAGCAAGGACCCATTTATAGGTGGTGGACGAATCTACAAGTTGTCCATTGAACTAAAATAATACTTATATTCCAAATGACTATACTACCTGTACAACATTAGGAAAGCAGCATCATCCTAGCCCTCCAACAACTATTGGGTATCCTCAGTTGAACTTAAATTGTCCAACGCACTTGTTATTGAATGGATTTATTTCACTAAAGAGTTAAAACTCAATGGGATGAGGCTTATCAATTCCAAATATTCTCTGGTATGGAATTTTGAATTCTCTGCAGGGATGATCAAAGCTTGTTTTGCCTATGAAGCAATATCCATATTGAGATAACAACAAATGATAGATAGTGGAATAGGCTTATATGGAAATGGCCTATACCCATTAAATTAAAATGCTTCGTTTGGTTGGTCCTTCACAACAACATTTTGACATGGGAAAACCTTCTAAAAAGGGGCTTTGTGGGTCAAGATGGATGTGTTTTATGCAGACATCAAGAAGAATCAGTAGACTATTTACTAATACATTTCCTTGCTGCCTAGAATGTCTGGAAGATAGTCTTATATATCCTGAGTATCAAAGTAGACTTGAACAAGACCTTCTTTTAAGAATTGTTAATTTTTTAGGTAAAGAAATTCAAACACATTAGATCCCTGCCTATTTTTGTAGCATGGGGTATATGGATACTAAGAAATAAGTTTATTTTCAATAATGAAAATAATTGCATTCTTTTAAAATCCACAAAGGTCATATGTCTCTTTAGTGTTAGAAATTAATTAACGAAGCAATAGAATACATAAAATATTACGGAAACACAAATACAAAAATGCATAAAACAAGAGAGACATAGATATGTGTGGTTCAACCAATTTGTGCTACATTCATGGAGAAACATCGAGTCCTTCCTTTTATATTATCCATAAAAATGAAGAGATACAACCTAGAACAGATCCACTGTAATTTCCTCTTCACTCTTACACATCCTCCCCTCTCTCTCTCTCTCGCTAAGAATAATGATACACAGTCGCAATAAAATTCACTCATATAAACTGAGGGTTGCCTTCAAGGGGAAAAAACCATAAATGAACACAACTTCTACCATCATATAATTTTCATAATGAATGGCCTAGATTGACTACGAAATTACAATATTTTACAAGACAGTTTTACATCCATTTTTAGCTTTGAGGGCGTTACCCTCGAACCCCCGCTGGAGGCCCACTATCCCTCGGACCCCCCAGCCGGGGGGGATGGTCCCTCTAGATCCCTGTGGGGGGGGACATGTCCCCCCAGTGTGTAGGGGTGTACAATCCTCCTGGGGTATATACTTGACTGAAACAAGACATCTGAATCAGGAAGATAATTAGGCTCCACACCCAACAATCTCCCACTTGGAGACTAATTATAGAAACTCCACTACTACTTCATTTGCTGGAAAATGTTTCCACTTTGGACCTGGTTGTTTCTCACCTGCATCATACTTGAATACTAATTGAAATTGAGAAAAATCTCATTTTATCCCTGGTTACAACTTTTGTTAACATATCTGGAGGATTCCAGCTAATGTGTTACTTTTCGAGCTTCAATTGTCCATCTTCCAACACTAACCGTATGAAATGGTACCTGAGTTGTATATGTTTAGTCTTGGAATGAAATGTTGAATTCTTTGCAAGATGAATGAAACTCTGTTTTTCACTGTATAACCTGACCATCTCTTTCTTTTTTCCCAGTTCATCCATAAACCTTTGTAACCAAATCATTTCTTTACTAGCTTCTGTAGAAACAACATACTCTGCTTTTGTTGTTGAAAGCATAACAATATTTTGCAATTCTGAAACCCAGCTGACAATTGTTCTAGCTATAGTAAACACATACCCTGTGTTGCTCCTCCTATTATCTCTATCACCTACCATATTTGCATCAACATATCTCTATAGAGAAATGTTTGAACCCCCAAATAATAATGATTGATTTTTGGTACCTCTCAAATACCCGAGAATCCACTTTACTGCCATCAAATTCTCTTTTCCTTGATTTTTCATATACCTGCTTACAACTCCCATTTCATGAGAAATATCGGGCCTTATGCATACCATTGCATACATTAAGCTTCCAAATGTTGATGCATATGGAACTTTACACATATAATCCATCTCTTCCTTAGTCTAGGGACACATCTCCTTAGTTTGAAATGGCTAGCCAAAGGTGTACTAACTAGTTTTGCATTCTGCATATTATATCTTTCCAACACATTTCTATGTACTCACTTTGAGACAATGTTAATTTGTGATTGTTCATGTCTCTAGTTATTCTCATACCAATGGTTTGTTTTGTAGCACCCAAATCCTTCATTGCAAATGAATTTTCCAATTTTCCTTTGAGCTTATTTATTTCCTGCATGTTAGACCCTACAAAAGCAAGTCATCTACATACAATAACAATATAATATAGTCGCCTTCATTTTTATTTTTAAGATAAACACAATGGTCAAAGTGACATCTAGTATAACCTTGTTCAAACATAAACCTGTCAAATCTTAGATACCATTGCCTTGGAGCTTGTTTTAAGCCATACAAGCTCTTCTTCAATTTGCACACTAACTTCTCCTTCCCTTTGACCTTGTACCCTTGTGGCTATTTCATATATATTTCTTCCTCCAAATCCCCATGGAGAAAGGATGTCTTTACATCTAACAACTCAAGATGCAAATCTTCTACTGCCACTAGACTTCAAATAGTTCTGATTGAAGTCATTTTAAAATTAGGAGAAAAAAATTCATCAAAGTCTATACCTTTCTTTTGTGTAAACCCCTTCACCACAAATCTAGTTTTATACCTCTGTTTACCTCCATCTTCTTACTTCAACTTGTAAACCCATTTATTCTACAATGTTGTTTTACCTGCAGGCAACCCTTCTAAGTCCCAAGTCTGGCTATGCATCAAGGATTCCATCACTTCTTCTTGGTTTCTACCTACATTACTTCTTCATATACTTCTGGTTCACCAGACTCAATCAATAATACATAATATAATGAAGGAGAGTGTCATTCAGGGGGTCTGCTTATCTTGGTATATCTTCTAACACCAGTCTTAGGTGTTTGAGGTGTCTCTTGTCATTGTGGTTGTTTTTTTTTGTGGTTGTTGATCATTATAGTTTTCATGCACCTTTAGTTTTTCTGTGATCTCATCAAGCACGGTGTATTCTTTGTTTTCCTTTTCCTGCTTATTTTCTTGTATTTGATCCTTATATATGACCTTTTCATTAAATATGACTCTCTCGAATCCTAATGATTTTGTGATTTTCATAATCATATAAGTGATAACCATTATCATTTACACCATATCAAATAAAGGTACATTTATTTGATTTTTCCTCAAGCTTTGTTCTATTTTCTTTATTAATGTGGACAAAAGCTTCACAATCGAAAGACTTTAAAAATGAGTAGTTTACCATTTTACATGTCCATGCCTCCTTAGGAATACCACCATCCAAGGAACTTGAAGGCCCTTTGTTTATTAGAGAAAAAATAGTATCTACAACATATGCTCAAAATTGAAAGGGCAATCATGCATGCAATCTCATGCACCTTGCACGCTCCATGATTGTCATGTTCACCTTTTCTGACACACCATTTTCTTGTGGTGTTCTTGGAACTGTCTTCTCTCTATGAATTCCATGCTCTAAACAGTAGTTATCAAACTCTCTGTTGCGGAATTCACCTCCATTTTTTTATCTAAGACAGTTCAACTTCTTTCTTATCTCATTCTCAACCAAATCTTTCCATTTCTTGAAAGTATCAAATACATTATATTTATTTTGAATACAATAAATCCAGGTTTTCCTAGTTGCATCATCAATAAAAGTAACATAATAGTGAGAGCCACTGAGAGATGGTACTTAAGCTAGTCCCAATACATCTATATGCACAAGCTCTAATTTTTCACTCTTCTTTTCTTTCCCAAATATAATAAATTTGACTCTCTTTTGCTTTCCATAAACACAATTCTCACATAAATCCAAATCAACATGCTTCAAACCTGGAAACAAATTTCTTGAGCGAAGAATTTTCATCCCTTTCTGACTTATGTTCCCAAGCCTATGATGCCACAATTTCGTGTCTGCTACTATGTAGGTTAAATCATTAACAAAATTATAAATACCATTGCATAAATACATCGTACCAACCTTTTGTCCTTTTGTTATTACCAGGGCTCATTTGGTGACCTTCCAAGTTTTTTCTATGAGTGTAGATACACAACCTTCACCACCTAACTACCCTAATGAAATTAGTTTTTTCTTCATATGTGGAACATGCCTTACTTCCTTCAATAGCCATTGGTTTCCATTTTGTTACTTTATAAAAACCTTACCCGTTCCAATGATTCTACAGGGTTTATCATCACCCAGACAAACCTGTCCAAAATCTCCTTGAACATAGTCATGAAAATGTTTCCTATCAGGTGTCCCATGGAATGAAGCCCTTGAATATACCACCCAAGCATCAATAATATTCCCTAATGAAAGAATCAAAGCATCTTGCAACACATCACCTGTCACATTCGCTTCATGATTTTTCTCTTGTTGTCCATCTCCTTCTTTTCCCTTCCGAGATTTGCAGTCTTTCTTCAAGTGTTCTTTCTTCCCTCATTTCTAGTACCCTACCCATGATCTAGATTTGGATCTACCTTTTCTTGATTTACTATGATTTCCTAGACTCCTTCCACTTTCCATTTTTCTTACCCTAGTTTCTGCATTCAAAGAATTACCCGATGTCTCACTGGAGATTTTATGTCGTATTTCCTCGCTAAGGATGGTACCAACAACATCATCAAACTTTAAAGCACTAGATATAGAGGCAGAGTTACTAATAGCCATAACTAATCCATTCCAACTTTCTGGAAATGAGCACATAAATAACAGAGCCCTAACTTCATCATCAAAATTTACCCCTACAAAACTTGACTGACTAGTAACCATGTTAAATTCATTTAAATGATTAGCAACAGATCCACCTTCTAACATATTCATATTAAATAGACATTTCATAAGAAATACCTTATTTAAGGCCGAGGGCTTTTCATATAATTTTTCCAATTCCGTAATTAAACCTTCTATTGTCACTTCCTTTGAAATGTTGAATGCCACCGACCTTGTCAGGCATAGCCATATTGTTCCTAGTGATTTTTTGTCGAGAAGATCCCATTCTTTGTTTGTCATACTTGTCGGCATCTTTGATTTTTTGCTCAATGGTAGGTACAGATCTTTATGATAGAGATAATCTTCCATCTAAATCTTCCCCAAATGGTAATTTTGGTTGTTAAATTTCTCGACACTAAACCTACTATCTTTCGCCATTTCTCCCACTCGAACCAAGAACCATTATCTCCTGCGAGTTTATCAGCCAAATAAATCTTCGGCTTTGATACTAGTTGTTAGAAATTAATTAACGAATCAATGAAATACATAAAATATTTTAGAAACACAAATACATAAACACATAAAACAAGAGAGACACAGATATACATGGTTCACCCAATTTGGGCTATGTCCACAGAGAAACAGCTAGTCCTTCCTTTTATATTATCCAACAAAATGAAGAGATACAATCTACAACAGATCCACTGTAATTTCCTCTTTACTCTCACATAACCTCCTCTCTCTCTCTCTCCTGATCAAAATAATGATACACAGTCACGATACAATTCCCTCTCATAATCCGAGGGTTGGCTTCTAGGAAAAAATCCCTAAATTAACATGATTTATATTGTCATATCATTCGCCTAATGAACAACACAAGTTGACTATGAAATTACAATATTTTACAAGGAAAATTTACATCTATTTTTAGCTTTGAGGGCGTTGCCCTCGAACCCCCGTCAGGGGCTCGCTAGCCCCCTGAACCCCGAGACGGGGGGGATGGCCCCCACCTTGGACCCCCACGGGGGGGGGGGGGGGGGGGGAGTCCCCCCCGCACCTCCCTACATGGAGGGGTGTACAGTCCCCTTGGGGTATACACCTAACTGAAACAATACATGAAGATAATCAGGCTCCACAACCAACATTTAGGGAATAACTTCCACAACAAAGATTAAAAACTCAGAGAAGAGCCAATTTTCCCATTATCTCATAGGAGCTCCCTATTGGTTTCTTTGATGAGGCTGCTCAAGGGAATTTCTATGGTGGAGGGGGTATGATAAAGATAAATGCTAGCATATTTCTCCACTTTAAATTAGGCCTTGGTACCGAGACAAATACTAAACTTGTGATGATTGTAGTATGGGCCCTCATGGCGCTTGCTAAGATCTACAATATAAAAAACATTAAAACCTTGGAGACTCTAAATGTTTCTTAAATTGGTTGACAAGTTATTCTCATTTAGAGGTTTTAAATCTTGAATCCTCGAAACTTAAAATTGAAGAAACAAAATCCATTTTTCAATCTATCAGATACCAACATATATATAGGGAGTACAATAGAACAACAAACAAGTTATCCACAATCCCTTTATATTTGGATCAGGGCAACATTATATATGAAGAATACATAGAAAAAAATCAGAGCATCAAATCTATCCCCAATGTACATAGGAATTAAATTGAGCTTCAACAATTGCAGTGGAAGCCAGCCAACAATTCAGAAATCATTTTTGAAGATTCACCTCACAGTTTGAATCTCCTTGTTATTTTATGCTCTGTTGTTGTTCTATTTTTTCCTTGTTCACAATTTTTCAAATCACTCAGTTTGTCATTTCTTTTTTATATGTATCAGGCAACTAGATTAGTATTAATGTTGTTGTTGTTGTTGTTGTTGTTGTTGTTGTTTTTTTTTTTTTTTTAATTGTAATTCAGAATTTCAGCTCTTCAGTGATATGCTAGGAAAGAGTTTCTTCGAACACTTAGCTCTAAATTTTTTTTATTCCCCGGAGTAACAAAAAAGTATTTTAACAGAGAAAAAAAGTTATTCATTCATATATCAAATTTCTTTGAAAGCGATCAATTTTTGTTGGAATATATACTCGTTTCACTTTATATCAATTCAATATAAGCGAAAATCAATTTTTTTAAGTGATATCATTTTTGAAAAAAATAATTTAAATTTAATTTTTTCTTATAAAATATTTATATGGATAAGTGTGTTATTTTAAAATAGAGTTTTGAAGTCCACGGGGTCTTGGATAAACGTTGATCGGGTTCTTTGTTAAGACAATCCTTGATGCGAAGTCACTGGTTCAATTCATCGTCCCGATTGGGGTGATATATTGGACATGATGAAGATGTTGTCATGCCAAGCTTACAAAAAACAATAGAGTTTTGAAAGTTTTAATTAATTATCAATTATTAGGTGGATGTTAGGGATTAAATATTCTAGGATATTTTTAATAATGTTTACAAATTAAAGATGGAAATTTATTTTCAAAGTAATTTTCTTTTTACCCCTTTTAATTAAATTGATTAATTAAAAAAAAATCTATACAAACAAGTGTCATATGAAATGAGTTATGTTTGTTTGGGCATGAGTTATGTTTTTTTGAGCATGTAATATTGTTAAGCCATGATATTGTAACAAAACTTATTTATAGATTAAGGATCTTCATGGTAAAGTGGGGATGAATCTCATGGCTAAAAATCTTGTTACATGTTTTTTAAAATGTGTATAGTTTTTTAAAATGTATATATGTTTTAACTTATATTAATTTTCTCTTCATAAAAATAATAATAATTTAAAATAAAATTATAATTTAGGTAATTTTTTTTAATGATTTGAAATGTGTAATAATATAAGTATTTTGATGTTTACCATGAATTCATGTCTATTAATATTTATTATCCATTTAATTTATATAATTAATTATACCATATTATAATTACTCATAATAAAACCATTTTTTTTAAATCTCATCATTTATACCAAAATTAAGTTCGATTGAATTTTACATAAATGTGAGTTTAACGTCGTCGACGTGGTCAATTAAATTCTATTAAATTGTACATAAAAGTGCAAAATGTTTAATGTTGTCCTCTTTGCTCATGGATCTCGCTTCAATCGATTCGGCCTTATCATTTTCTACATGTACGATGTTATTGAACAATCAATTGCACCTATGCCAGACCACATCATTTCACTTTCTTTATCAAAACCCTAATCAACATTTCTCTTGGTTCATCAAAATCCTAACCCAGAGACAGATCAACTTTCCCTATTAATAGTGGGAATACTTATCTTAACTCAGTTTTCAAACTAGTAGTGAGAACGATAATTTTTTGCTGCTATCCGCCAATGCAGGGTGGCTCATCACCATTATTCAAGGAAAACCAAGCCACCTAGAATGACTTGTTGATGGCTCATAAGGGGGAAAGCTCTTTCCAGATGCCTCTAGGTCTTGGGTTGTTAACTTATTTCCTTACGTCAAAGGAAGATGAACTCTTAGCTGAACAAACACACTTTTAAGACATATTCCAATCCCATAAACACATATCACGTTCATATAAATATATATTTTCTAATTGATTTCTATTATTATTAATTATATTAAATATTTTTATATTTTAAAATTATATATTTAAAATGTAAAAATTTGGTTTAAAAAATTTTAAATTAATTATTAATTTTACATTTTAAATTATATATATTTTTCAATTTTAACTAAATAAAAAAAAAAACCATTTATATTACGTGTGGCCATGACCTCTAACAACTGGTTTCTCATCCTTTGGTTATAACTAATAAAATCTTCATGGCACACCTTGTACATTTAATTATTTTTATTTATTGTTATTTTGGTAATCTCATTGATATCAATACTTATTCTCTATCTCAATTTCGAATTTAATACGCAGCATCAAGGCCCAAAAAAATTAGAACCGGAAACTTGTTGTTAATATCATCATTAATCTGAATTAATATATATATATATACACGATGAATCGATTATTTGTTGTAGTAGTATGGCTAGGTCTAAGATCAAATTTAGTAGTCATTATAAAACCAAGAGTATAAGCTAGATATACCAAGAATTTATGATTTAGCGAGAGTTAAGACTCCATGAGGGTGGGGAATCCTACACCTTGAGCCTTATCACAATGGACCAAAAATGATCCCCCTTAGGAACTGAAAATGGGTGGAGGGGATGACATCCCATTGTGCTAACCACTCAGTTGTCCCACAAGGAAACTAAAAAGCATAACTAAAGCCGCAATCTAAAATGTAAAGTAGCATATATAACTTTATCGGTTAAAGAAGATAATTAAAGCTATCATCCATAGGGTACCGCACTGCCTGCACTATAGAAAATCTAGACAACTCGTCATGCCACCACTAAAGCTATAAATATACACGCTCTTTTATATTTCCATTTGGTTTCATTATCTAATCTCATTTCATCTGGAGTTTTTACTATATTCTCATCTCTTAATTTGTTGATTCATATCTATCTAGTTTTAGAATAAGTGCTTTATCATGGCTCAAAATGTAGCATCTGTTCGAGCTGGTGCTCCCGAGTACTAGGACTACAACCACACCCATTATCAAACTCAAGTAGGTCCTCCTAATACATATCAGAAGGCAAGGTCACTAGATAAAATCAAAGAGATTCTTCCTAGAGACCAGACTAAAACTAATCATTCTAATCTGAATCAAAATACAGTGTTTTTTGATAAAATCAAACAGAGGATTCTTAGAGTCCAGACTTAAATGACTCATTCTATATCATCTCATAAGCCAAGGCTTGTGGATAAAATCAAATACATTCGGTAATATCCTCTCTTCAGACCCCGGGTACTATCTGGTTAGCTAGCATGTGGATATGGGAAGCTCTAGGGAAGATAAAATGTTTCATTTGGTTCATCTTCCATAATATAATCTGTTAGCACTCCTCAATTTCCCAAGGTTGAGAAAGGAAACCAACAGAGGTAACTTCAAACCAACCTTTTGATTTGGAAGCTAGCCCTACCAAACCAGAGAGGGCTCTCTCTATGGTCATAACCAAGGATTTGAATGGTGCAAGAATGGATTTTAGGCTAGATAGTTCAGCTCAATTTGGGGATTTTGATTTTAGGGTTTTTGTTGGATGATGGTCTAGGTATAGGGGGCTAGGTCAGGGTTTCCAAAAGATGAGTTTGCAGAGATATAGTGGGGCAAGGTAGGCAGGCTTAGTTAGCATTCTTGATTTGTCATTGTGTATAGGGTAGAAAAGTAAGGTTTCAAAATGAGCATGAGTTTCATGAATTCATTTATCAGAGGAAAATGTAAAAAAATATGAGAGTTTCATCAAAATAGAGCATAAACATATGAATTATGTTTAATACTTATGAAACAATCACAATAAATCATTAATATGGAAGTCGAGAGGACAATACATTCATACTGATCATAATTGAAGAAAAAACAATGCTAATGAACATACCACATGAATCCCACTATAATAGATGAAACTCTTGTATATTACTCCTGCAAATAATCACAAGTACACTAGCTCCACAAATCCTTGACTAAACAACATCCAACCCCTAATACTTTGAAATCTAAAGTATTTATATAATCATTTACAAAAATAAATATCTTGAAACATAATTCAAGATTTGTTACAAAAAAATTATAAAAAATAGTTTCAAACTGCTAATAATATTGGTCGGCTGAGCTCTGGTATTGTTATGGGAATTATGGTCATAACTTAGGCCTTGAACAAACACTGTTGTTAGTCCTACTAGCTGATGAACTGCGTTGTTGTTCCACTTTTGACTTCATTTTGTTCGTATCACTGTTGTGATAAATGTGCAATGTTGTCCTTTGTCCTTTTAATACTTAAAATGTGCTGGAAAGGTCCTCATTCTCCTCTAAGTGGAGGCGAAATGGACAATTTGGTGCTCTATGAGTGGAGGTTGTGGTCATTAAGTTTGGAAAATATGGGAAGTTATATGAAAACAATGAGAAATCATGGTCGGGAGCGTGAAAAAATGAATTGATTTTGACTATGCAGGAGGATAATGAACCATTGACCTGGGTTGGCTAATCCGAGTTGATTAAATCTGAGCCATTGTATATCATAATCACATCAGGGAGAGGGGAATTTTACAATGCTTCATAGTGTTTTTCCGATGAGCTCGAGTCAAAACTTTAACAACTGCAATCTATAAAATATCATGTTCGGAAGAGATTTCGCACATCGCCATTGAGGAATCTGAAGGGGCTTGGCAGGGGAGGGAATTAAGAATTGTGTGATCCATGATTGCAATA
Source organism: Pinus taeda (assembly GCA_000404065.3). Taxonomy (NCBI): domain Eukaryota; kingdom Viridiplantae; phylum Streptophyta; class Pinopsida; order Pinales; family Pinaceae; genus Pinus; species Pinus taeda. The sequence continues at coordinate 50,161 of APFE030802710.1, forward strand.
TCACAATCGGTGGGGGAGGATTTATCACAATCGGCGAGTGGAAGGGTTATCGCAATCGGAGAATGAGGGAACTTGCTATATCGGTGGGGAATAATTTTGCGATATGCGATGTCACAATCACAATCGGGAAGGGGAGACAGGTAACTATTTGTATCGCACAAGGGAAAGGGCCGATAGCAATATGGTTTGAGGGTCCCAGCCCTTAAAAGAGACTTCAACGCGATTTATGAATATTTTAAAACATTTCAAAAGGAAATGGGGAACAAGGCTAGAGTTGGAATATCAAATGGATTTCAGCTAGAGTTTCAATGTATAAACAAAATGGAAATGCGGTTAGAGGGATATACAAAGGGATTTCTGGATAAGGCTAGAGTTAAAAATGAGTTTTACCTAAAGGAGAAAAATTGGTTTTGGCTAGGATTTAAGGATTTTCCCAAGGAAAAAAGGTTTTTAGAGGGAATGAGGGGATTTATGAGGGAGGTATATAAAATATGAATGAGGATGCTTGAAACAAGTCAAAATCTCTTTGAACATTTTCCCCCCTAATTACTACTCCCATAATGGTGATATAAAGTGATGACATGACCGCTATATAACTCATTGATGATATGACCAAGACACTCTTTATTGATGACTCATCATAATGAGTGATGGCATGATTCAGATGACAATTTGACCATGAAATGAAGGGAGTAGAAACATACCTAGACACACTAACTAGTGATCAAATTTTTATTTGAAAAGCTATTGAAACTGTAAAAATTTGACGTAGGACCCTATCAACCATATTGAAAAAGTACATTTGATCACTGGTGACTAACGGGACTGATAGGCACTGACAGAATCCTCACCTGGGAAAACTTAATAAAGAGAGGATTCGTAGGGCCTAGGTTTTTTTCCACAGTGTAGATCTGCTAATGAGGAGGTGAATCATATTTTTATGCTTTGTCCTTTCTCCATCTCTATTTGGAGGGAGGTATCTAATACTCTCAAGATCACCACGTTGATAAACCAATCTTCCATTGCAAATTGCTTTCAATACTGGTCCCTCATAAATATGGCCTTCCAAGCTCTACCTATATACATTTGCTGGGGAATTTGGTGTAGCAAAAACACCTTCATATTTGAGAATAAATCTCCTAATTCGATGTCCACTGCATCATCTACCTCGACCTATTTTATGGATATTGGCCCTTGGATCCCTCCACCTATGCACATGGTCTCATAGGAACCTTGAGAACATATTCCCTATATACTAATTTGATGGTGCTATAGGGAATGGGCCTTATGGATGTGGTGTTATCATTTGTTTCATTGTTGCTATGGGATATCATTTTTACTGGTTAGGTGGTCTCAGCACAAATATTCGGGAATAGGTGTTGGCATTATGGGGGGCGATCAGGTGCGCCAAATGTTTGTACATTGACTAAATTCTGATCTTAGGAGACTCGAAGAATACCATTGACTGGATCGATGGCCTCTCCATTCTTTCCTTCCCTTCCCTCTCCCACTAGATGGAACGAATTTGAGCCATGACTCCCCTCCATCTCTTTTTTCCATATTTACAGGGAGAAAAATTAATTGGTAGACTCCCTCTCCAAGAGAGGAACCATTTTCATGGATGGAAAGATGTGTTTTGAATATTTGGTCAATGGATCTATTTGCAGTGAGGGATATTTCAACATGTGAAAGGATGCACTATATTGGACTAGGGTGGGCGATGTTGGCCTCCTCTCTTGGTGTTTTGGTAGTTTGAAGGACACACAAGTGTTCATATGCTTTGTTTTACAACTCTTTCTTCATTAATCTTGGATGTATGTCTATGGCCCAACTAGGGTGGACAACGTTGGCCTCCTCTCTTGATGGTATGTTGGTTTCATGGACATACAACTTTATTATGCTTTTTTTTGGCACTTTGTTTATAGATCATGCATGCTATTTTTTTTTTTTTTTTTGCATGTGGTTCACAAGCACCCTGGTCAGTGAGTGATCGCTACGTCCACAGAAAATTTGGGCAATAGCTAGGCTAAATCGCCCCTCGGCCTACTGCACGACCTAACCCCAAGGGCTTCAGGTGGATTCGACCTTGTGACCTCCTGATGGCGAGGCAGGGTTTTTGACCAACTGAGCTAACCCTTGGGGCTTCATGCATGCTAGTTATATTTATCTCATTCCCATATTATTTGGGTCTTTGAATCTTTCTAGATTTTTGCATACGTAACATATTTTGTTTTTGTAATGAAAGATCGTTGGCTTTTTTCAACTTTAAAAAATTTCAAATACAAGTATTCGAGGAGATTGGCATAAACTAGTAATTCTAATCCAAATCAAAAGGTAGGGTTGGTGGATAAAATCAAAGCGAAGACTCCTAGAGTGCAAATCAAGTAATGGGGAAGGTGAAGGGAGAGAGGGATAGCACAAGCATGACCATTTGTGTTATCGTAAATAAGGCCTCATGTGGATTTTATGTTGTGAATGGACAGAGTTGTTGTCTACTGAGGCCACAGTTTCACTTGACGGCAAAATTCTTGCTGAAATATGGTGAAAATAAATTCAAGAAATTGAATCCTGGGAGTGTTTGTGTAACACCTTCCTCCCACATCTACCCAAGAAATCAGCCATTCGGGGTAAACATGTGACGAGAGGCCACTATGATATGATTTGAACTCCTAATTATGTTCAGGAAGTGGAACTGATGCAAACACACTGTATACAGACATTCAACATCAGCATTAGGACCCCCAAGAACCAATCCAACCTTGCTGACAACTAGCCCCTGGGTCCCATTGATATTTTAGACAACTTGACCTCTAGAAGCTCTCATGCTATGGAAATCTAGCATCTAGGGACCTTTGGACGCTCTCACAAGCCTGCAAGCCAGTGTCCAGGGACTATTTTTCTCAGTTATGTGCCAGTGTCCTCGGGATTTAAGCCACATTTTGAGGCCTAGAGCCCAGGTCACTACCTAGAATTGAATGACACATTCATAACAGTAAGATAACATGGATATAACAATACTAATACAATTACTTGAATAAGACCTTGACTGAACCCCTACTAGCCATGACAAACATTTTGTCAAACATATCCTGAATATGTAATCTACAGGTGTAAATAACAGAGCTGAGCACAGGGGTCTCATACTTATCTGAGATTCGTTATGAGGCATTGTATCCTTATCACTTTAGTTGTAACTTCATCTATTAGTCCATAGATACATTGTTCATTTATATACAAGTAAAAACATGATGGAAGACATACATAGCCATTGTCACAATACATATTCATAACTGACATAATAATAACTTAATTAACAAGGAAAAAACAACCATATAATCCACATATGAACCATTAGAATACTCATGAGCTAACAAGGAGAAATAAACTCATATTAATGATGCAAAAGCCAACCTGGTATGGTACTACTACATTCCATTCGACCATAGAATGGATGAGCCAAATCTCTCTTCATTCATTCACCCCCATGCCACATTCTAAGCATGAATGTGGGATCTCATAAAACACATCAATGAAAACCATCTAGGGCTTCCAGAGGCCAAACCCCCTCAACCCATCAAACATTGATTCCACCTCACTGTCGGATATCACCAAAAACATCATCATATTGGTCTCTATCCCAACCTTCCAGGGCTCCAAAGCATTTATTCCAACCAAGGCTCCATAATTGTATTCTCATGCAAATTAATGGACACTATTGGGTACCAGTGTCCCACAATGGCCCTGCTCTTGAATACTTTACTAGCATACTGTTGCATGTTCCAATTTCTTTCATTGTTGTTGCTAATTATTGTAGTCAGTTTCAACCACCAAACCGAGAATTTCATGTTTTCCTGTACCAAGCACATAATTTCCATTAGATTCAAAACAAATCGAAATAAATTAAAATCATACCTCATTGGTGGCCCGTCAATAAGGTACACTTGCAATTATGCTCACTTCCTGTCACAATAAGTCAAACTAGCATATTTGACCAAATCATCATGTATAAACATGACACATCAGATTAGCTCAAAACACAACCATCATAGATCAAAATCATAATCACATGTTACCATCATAAACCAAAATCATAAATCACATGTAATCATCATAGACCAGAATCATAAATCACATTCATAATAAAATTGAGATGAAATATTGATACTTATCCTTTAATCAATCCTTACTTCTACCTTTGTTCTTTCTGTATGCACACCAAATCGGTTTCCACACCTGAAAAACACCCAATGCCTTCTCCTAAACCATGTGCACATACAAATAGTGTGCATCACACACATACAACCAAACATGGCATACAAAACCATGAAATACATGCACCTACACCTGAAATACAACACATACACCTACACCCATTGTACAACACAACACAATACATATGCCTACATTTGGTGTACACCACCACAAAATACATACACTTACACCTGATGTACAATACAATACATATACATACAGATTGTATAGCAAAATGAATACACATGTCATGATGCCATGACTACACAATGCACATACGTAGTATCGCATGCCCCTGACACAACATGTATGACATGCACACAATACCACACATACCCCAGTACCATATGTACAACATGTACACAGTACCACTTGTACACCAACTGCACAATGTGTGCACATCATCACATGTACATGGCACAACCTACACAACGCCACATGTACATTGCACCACCTATACAACGTGTACACAATACCACATGCATGACATGTGCATGACACCACATGTACACAACATGACATGCATGAAATATACACAACACCACATGTACAATGTGTACACAACACCACATGCTCACAACACCGCTTGTACAATCATGCACACAAAACCATATGTACATAGCACCATATGTAACACATGCACACAATGTCATATGTACATAGCATTGCATATACAACATGTACATAACACCCTATGTACACAACACTACATATCCAACATGCACACAATACCATATGCACACAACACCACATATCCATCATGTGCATAGTACAATATGTACACAACACTGCATAATCCAACATGTACATAGCACCATCTATACCCAACATTGCATATGCAACATTCACACAACATTATATGTACCACAATGTACATAACATTGCATAAACAACATGTACACACACTATATATGCACAACACCGCATGCGCACAACATCACAGATGCAACATGTACAACATATACAACATATGCATAACAGTTGTATCGCATATCCAAAACCACACAATCTCTACCAAGCAACCTTGCTTCCAGTGTCTTTCTGCCATCCATGCTTATCTTAGCATGCCACAAAGCACATTGTTTTCATTTCGCTAATGTATCCTTCAACGTTACCTATCATAACATAAACATAGGCATAATACAAGCATACAATATCAATTCATATCCACATGATATTGACTGCATATATTTGTCATGAATACTCTTCCACTTGATTCCTCATAAACCAGGAACCTCTTCATGCCATTCACCTGCATAAGAAATCATTCCTCCACAAGAATGATCCCTGACAACCTTGTCAAATAGTGACATAGATACATACATACATACATATAGATATAAACATTAGCATAAACAATCATGATCATGTCAGACAACGATATGCATACATACACATACATACATATAAACATCAACATAAAATAATAATGATCTAGTCTGTCAACGACATACATACATACATATGTACATATAAACATTAGCATAAAATAATCATAATCCATGATGACCCTATCATACATGACATACATACATGCATACATGTATACACATATAGACATCGACATAATCATGATCACAACATAATTACTAGATATCATAAGGTCAAGGTTAAGAGAACTCCCTTTATCTGTGCATTCCACGCACAACATTGAGAAAAATCGTTCCCAACATAGCCAAGGCATCTGACACCTTAGATACATTTACTTCACCTTTCCTGTTACCTTTCTTATGATTGTCCTACCACCGTCCATTATCCCAATGGACCAAACCCATCCATCTAGCTATCATATTCTTTCCTTCATCTACGCTTATACATGTACCGACTTCATCTGAGTCTTACGTGCCTACTAGATTTCATTCAGCTCTCCTTGAGCTCCACTAACTTTCCTCTTTTCCCAGCCAATTACCAAGATTCTTGAAACATAAAAGGTAATACCAAGAAGCAAGCAAGAGAAATCCAATAACAATACGACCCCACAAACAAATGGCATGGCCATGCACAAGATGCAAAAAAATGCAATCAATTCTCAAAGGAATTATTTCCCAATTCCTTTCTTACACCTTTTTACTTTTTTGGAATTGAGGCTTACTATGTGTTGTCACATCACCCAACACATAGCCAAAGGAATTCTTTCCCAATTCCTTTCTTACACCTTTTTACTTTTTTGGAATTGAGGCTTACTATGTGTTGTCACATCACCCAAGTATTAGTTATATAAACACATCAACTATTACCTTGTCATGCTAATACCAAGCATGTTTCTTGCAACTCTTCACACATGTCAACCACACGTTCCAAATATCAATACAATCATATCTATCAATTTGAAATCAACCTTTACAAACATTAACAATCATGTCATAATCCATAGTCAACTCATAGTAATTAGACATAATTCTACAACTTTCACCTACTACACTCAAGTACATATCAACTATCTCAACACATATGTGTTAGTATAATCATCTTAAAACAAGATCATTTGAACACATACTCATATTATGCAATTCATCAAACATTCAACCAACTTGCAAACATATCATGTTAAATTAATCAACTAGACGACATAATCAAACATTCAAGCACAAAGTAGACAACATAAGCAAGCTCATACCTTAATGTACTTTAGGGGAGGCTATCTTATTTGCACAATCAATCTAGTTAGCACGATATAACTTCACAACACATCATCTCAAATACAAATAGGATCATGATATCCATAATAGTCACTAACTATCATGTTCACATCATAAACTCATAACAATTATCATTCACACGTAACAATCACATCTGCACAGTCAGTCTAGATTAGTATGACATAATATCATAACATATTAATTCATACCTAAATTTCATAACCTTAACCATTCACATAGACCAATCCAACTTAGTATGATACATATAACATCAAGACCTTAATGTAATAACCCTAATCATCAAGTTACTAGCATATAACAACAACAAGCTATATATCATGTTCATCAACAACACATGACTTAACCAGCAAGCTAACTATCATATAACAACAACAAGTTAATCTATAAAATACTCATCAACAACATATAACATAATCATCAAGTTATCTAACATAAAACAAAAATAGTAATGCATACAACCATGGGTTACTACCACTCATGACTATTTGACACGTGCATATGACTACACTAATTAACTAACATCTATCATGTATGTAACCATAACATTAATAGATATGTACATAAACCTAATATATATAACCCTAATGCATATAACAATCCTTAACCTACATACCTGCATGCCCAACATACAAACATGTATGACGACATGCTTTTTCCTCAAGGTCCAATGTTGCAACTTCACTTTAATGATCTGTATCTCTTGCTTTATCTCAGCCAACGCATTAGCATCATAACAAACCAATATCATCATGATGACCTAATTTATAAAATGACCTCATAATGCATGTCTAACCTACCATACATGCATAACCATAACCATGACAATGCATGCATATAGACATCAACACCATGAAAATGGAACAAGCATATGAACTACAAACATAAGGAACACGTATGCAACCAACATGAATGCATGACCAACACATTCCAAGGGGTGAACCATGCTATGATACCACTCTGTAACACCCTCACACATCTACCCAAGCAACCAGCCATTCGAAGTAAACATGCCACGAGAGGCCACTATGATATGATTCGACCTCCTAAGTTATGTTGAGGAATTGATGAAAACACACCATACATACATTCAACATTAGCATTAGGAGCCCAAAGAACCAATCCAACCTTGCTGCCAACCAGCCCCTGCGTCCCACTGAGATTTTGGACCACTTAACCTCTGGATGCTCTAATGTTATGGGCATGCCAGAATCCAAGGACCTCTGGACACTCTCACTATTCTGCAAGCTAGCGTCCAGGGACTATTTTTCTTATTTGTGTTCCAGCGGCCCCAGGATTTAAAACAAATTTTTAGGCCCAGAGCCGAGGTCATTGCCCATAATTGAATGACACCTTGAGAACAATAAGACAACATGGAAATAGCAATACTAATGTAATTACTTGAATAATACCTTGACTTTACCCCTACTAGCGATGATAGGCATTTTGTCAAACGTATCACGAATATTTAATCTATAGGTGTAAATAACATATCTGAGCATAGGGTCTCATACTTATCTAACATTCGCTGTGAGGAATTGTATCCTTATCACTTTAGCTGTAGTTTCATCCATTAGACCATAGATACATTGTTCATTCATATACAAGTAAAAAGATGATGGGAGTCATACATAGCCATTGTCATACTAAATATTCATAACCAACATAATAACAATAGAATTACCAAGGAAACAACATCCATATAATCCACATATAAACCAGTAGAATACTCATGAGCTAACAAGGAGAAATAACATCATATTAATGATGCAAAAGTCAAGCCGGTATGGGAATACCACATTCCACCCGACTGTAGAATGGTTGATCAAAATATCTCTAAAGCCATTCACCCTTGTGCCATATTCCAAGCATGAATGTGGGATCTCATAAAACACATCAATCAAAACTATCTAGGGATTCCATAGGCCAAACCCCCTTAACCCATCAAACAGTCATTCCACCTCACGGTTGGACATCACCAAAACATCATCAGATTGGACTCTATCCCAGCCTTCCAAGGCTTTAGAGGATTTGTTCCAACCAAGGCTCCAAGACTAGTAACTCAACACACAACGACTATCGGGCTCTAGAGAGTTTGTCCAACCAAGGCTCCAGGGATAGTGACTCAACCCACCAAGGGCTCCAAAGCATTTCTCCAACCAAGGCTCCAAGACTAATAACTCAACCCAAGGTGTTACAAGGCTCTAGAGTGTTTGTCCAAGCAAGGCTCCAGGAACTAGTAACTCAACCCAAGTTAAGGAAACTTGAGAACCAACCAGAAAATAAAGAAAATTAATCCACAACACCATGGTTATCTAGGAAATGGCAAGGCTAGGAAAATTCATTATCAATCTAGGAAATCCTCCATTTCAATGACACATCATAATCAAGAAACCACATGCATGTGCCATTCATTCCAAAACTAGTGAGGAAAACATACATGCAACTCGGTACTTACAAGCAAAACCCGTTGTAGTTGTTGATCCCGATGTCCTCTTGCGCTTTCCTGCTCTTCCTTTGTCTTCTTCCTCCAAAACTCCAAGTATGCCACACTCTCTAAGAGTGCTCCATGAAAACTCTAAGTGTTCAAGAGTATGAGGGAGAGAGAATAGAGAGAGAGCTCCAAAATTGAACTAGCCAATCTTACACTGACCAATCCTACCCACTAGTCCTCATAAGCCTTTTTATCAATGAAGCCTCGATTTTTTTCATTTTCCATTATTTTCCTTCAATTTCCTCCTCACATGCAACCTGTGAGCTTTCACCTCCCTTTATTCCTAATTTCCATTATTTTCATAAATAAAATGTCAATTAATTCCTCATGCCTTTCCAAAGTCTTTGCCTTTGCCTTTGCCAATTTCCTTTAGCCATAATAACCGAAATGAACACCCACTAGGATGTTTTGCTCGCCATTCATCTTGGAATGTGTGTCCCATCACTGTGGCCTTATATATTTTACATGAATTTTTAACTAGGGTTGTTACAGTTTGAATTGGTTTTTGTGATGGAATTGAATTCTACGCCATCAAGAACCTTTGTGCCACCCAAAATCCTAATGCTTAATAGTTGTAACTAGGATTTCCAAAAAAAATTGCCAGATTTTTTTCAAAATCCTCACAAATTTTCGTTGTTTTCTAGGCGAAATTGTGGCATTGTTAGTCTACAACATTGGCAGATAATAAGCATTATGATATGAATAGTTTGTTTTAGAATAAGTACGACATGAATGTGACCCAATACGCATAGCCTGTATGACAATATAGTATTTGGCTCGGAGGAGATTTGCAATTGTGTTTCATTTGTTTCTAGCTCATTCCTTTGTGTATTTATGAGTAGTATGTATGAAGAAAACTTGGCAATAATATTAGGAACAATATGTACAATCTTCATAGATTATGCATAATTATGTAAATTTTAATACTTCTTTTTTAGTTATAATTAAAAATATATATATAATATTATTAACATAGTTATATAAATTAAATGGATATTATTATTATTAATAATTATAACCACTGTGTCTAGAGGGGCTCTCCAGCACAATATGGAAGAGAAGTTTTCCCAAAGGAAAAATTGGTAACTTTTTATTTAAAAAATGAAAAGTTACACAAGCAGATGCATTGAAGAATTTCCATAAGGTGCCCATTGGGCACGAGTGCTTTCGCACCCCATGCAACGTTACAAAACTAACGTGCATTTAGAAGAAGAAAAAGAAAGAAGACTGAAATCCGGTGCTGAGTAAATGACTCACACTTCAAGTTTTTCTCTCCTTTTTCTTTTCGACCTTGCACCACTCACCTTGAGTGGGCTCGATTGAAGCTATGACTAATTGTGTTTTTGCTTTTTGTGAGGTTGTTTCCTTGTCTGAGTCTGAAGTATCTGAGTGGTGTTGCCGTTTGATCCCGCCCATACTCAAAACCCCGCTTGCCTTCTCTGCCTGATTTGAATGGGACTGTGGAGCCTTGTTTCCTGATGTGGTTCCCTTCTGAGTCTCCTTTCCTTGGGCAAACTCAGCATTCTCTGCAAGGGTATCTTCCTCTTCTGCTTCTGATTCTTTGTCCTCTGAGACAGGGGGGGAAATTGCCATCCTTTCCTCTGCTTCCCTTTCTGCTTATTTTTACTGTTTTCTTTCTTGGCTTCTGGACATGTGCTTTGCAAGTGTCTTGTCTGCCTACAGAGCCTACATCTGAATGCAGTGTTTTCGTAATATAGTCCTTGTAGCCAGTTTTGTTGTTTGTAGATCAACCTTATATTGTCCGGTAGTCCTTTGCTTAAATCTACTTCCACACAAATGCGTGCAAAAGTGTAGACCCTTTCATCAATCCTTTCCACATCTGTTTTGATATATTTCCCTATATTGTTCCCAATTCCTTCCAATACTCGTTCACTCCAAAAGTGAAGGGGAAGGTTATATAGGCGGACCCAGACCGGCACTTTAGAGACAGCCATTTTGTTTGTATCAAAATCTGGGAACCATGGGGTCATAAACAACCCTGATGTTCCCCAAAACTAAGGCCCAACATTGATGATTGTATCTCTGACCTCCGTGGATGCAAATCTAACTATAAAAAACCCCTTGGAGCATAAATGTATATCACATTCCATGGTCCAAGTGGTAAAAATCCAGTGAAATAGATCCATTGGCTTTGGCCAAAAACTGTTAAAACGACATATTAGGGCATGCGTTTCATAAGAATTAACGAAATCATCAAGCCCTGTAGAATCAAAGTTGAGGGCTGGAGTTTGCCCTAGCTGATCTACTATGTATGGCCTAGGTGTATATCCGCCTTGATCTGGAGAAGACCCTGGATCTTTTTTACCCTGTAAAATATTTTTGTAGGAGGGGCCTCCCTTGGGTTGATGCTGAGGTGTTGTCTTTTTCCCCTTGTCTCCTCCTGAGGATCTTGGTTGTCCCTGAGGCAGGGCCCCTCCTTTTAGCCTAAAGTTTAAAACAACGGTTGATTTTGGACTAATCTCATAGTTTTTCAGGGTTCTGCTATCCTAGAGGGACCACCTACCACTGACCAAATGTTGGATCTCGACAGGGTATCCCGTCAATGCCCATATTTGCTGTTTCAGCTGCATGATGGTGCTTTCTGCATGTACCCACACTAAGCAGGTTTTCCCCTCAAGGGTTTTAATAAAAATCTGAAAACGAGTTGTTGTTACCTGTAGCCTGGGTTTTGACTGAGTTCTTGATCCGCCTAAATCGGAGTTACGGCTATTTCCCGTGTGCTCTGGCTGTAAACGATCTTCTAGATCTGACGTCATATAGGTTCGTTCTTCCATTTGCAGGTCTAGATCTATAGACCCGATGCTCGATCTATACTCATTGCCACCAATCTGTTGCCTAGGTTCTGCCTGTTCTCTAATATTGGCCAGATCGGTTAGATCCAGGCCGAATCTGCAATTTTTGGGCCAATCCATTAAGGGAGAGTGTAGATCTGCATCATGCAGACCGCCTTCTTTGATTTTAACGACCGATCCAGTGTGGAAACCTTCAGATCCCAACCCTGCCGCGTCTCTGGCTTTGGCCAAACGCTCTAGAGCAAAGCGCTGATCGGCAGGAAGACCTATGAACTTCTTCGGCTCGCAGTGCCTTGGATCAGCCACCAGCAGAGTCCTGTCATACCTGACGAGAATATCCTTTATCTCCTTCTTCGACTTCTCGTCCACGTACTTCTGGTAAAAGGCAACCAGTGCTTTCGCAATGCTTTGCCTAATGGCATAGATCTGTGAAGTGTGCCCTCCTCCTTTCACTCTAATTCTCACATCCACACCATCGAAGCGATGGCGTCCCAATAGAAGAATGGGCTCGAATGCCTTGTAACGGAGAATCTCAGGCTCAATCAGCTCAATGGGGCAGACATTGATCTTGATCAAACCTCGGCCTCGCTTGCAGTATGTCACGGCTACGACCGTCTTCTTCCGACTGAAGCACTGAACGGAATCCACTACCGCCATTTTCTCATATGGAAGAGAAGTTGTAATGTATTATAAACATTTTGACTTGGCCAAATTACATATGAATAAAATTTAAAAAATAAAATAAAATTAATAGTTAAAAATTGAGGTAAGAAAAATGTAAATAGGCTAGTTACAATATCATGGATTATCAATACCATGGGCCAATACCATGGATTATTAATACCATCTTCCTAATTCATTTGTCTCCCTCCGTAATACCATGGACCAATACCAATGTGCCCAAAAAAGAAATATAAGAAGCAAACTCCAAATCTACCAAGAGTCAAGAGGGATCAAATCTCTTGGGATGCAAACTTTTTTTAAAGTGAAAAGAGATTTGATCCCTCTAGATGCTTGGTAGATCTGGTATATAAGTTAAACATATATACTTTAGGAAAACATGAACAAGATTCTTAGCATATTTACCTCCACTATATCATAGAGATTTTTAATATGTAAATAAGTTTTTTGACATTACTATGGTTTATCAATACCACGTGCCTAAAAAACCATAACTCATTTCATATGACATTTGTTCATATGATATTTTTTTTTTAATTAATCAATTTAATTAAAAAAAGAGCATAACTACTTTAAAGATAAATCTTAACCTTTAATTTGTCTATAATATTATAAATATTCTAGAATATTACATGGAAATTAAATTCTACTATCCACTGATAATTATTGATAATTAAAATTAAAATTATTAAAAACCTTATTCAAAATTAAATAAGATATATATATATTTTTTTTTATATAAATATCAATTGATTAAACATATTTCTAAAATTAATATTATTGATAAAAAACTTATAAGTAATTTTACTCATTGAAATAATAAATTCAATTCATTTAATCAATTATTAAGTGTAATATTTAATTTGATTAAATTTAATTAACAAGATTTAATATAATTTTAATAATAGAATCTCACAATCGAATAGCCATATATACCATTTTTTAGATGGAAAGGAAATTTCACATTTAATATATAAAAATGGAAACATATGTTTATCGTTGATTATTTTATATTTTTTTAATTGGTGGTGTGATGAGTATTTAAATTTATAAATTTTTGGCGTCTCGGTACAGTCGATTTTTATTATTCATATATGGTTAGTTGCTTGTCAAAATGTAAGCTTCATTGAATAAGAAAAGTAATAAGTATATAAAAATATAGTATGAAGATACTAATTTATGTTTTATGTTTTCACAATTTATGTTACATGTTTCAAAGTTTTGGAAAAAAACAAACCATGATGAGTCTCATTATGTGATTTACTTGGTATAGATAGAGGTGATAATATTAAAAATTATTATAAACTAGTCGCTTTTACTAAGAGGTGTAAAGCATTGTTGTTAAGAAGAGTGGAAAATGTGGAAGAAAATAGTTTATATATTATTTTGTGTAATTTTTTGGGTTGTAGAAAGTGTTGTAGATTGAATGACCATGATTAGTGCACTATAAGCTTACTAATTAGATGTCATACTATAGAGGAGACAGAGGAAAAGTTTTGGAAGATAAGAGGTTGAAAAAGTTTGAGTAGTGAGTGACCAAACACCTTATTTAATGATCTAAACTACCTGACATCAAACTCCACCTTAAGTGAGCTCCCCTTTGAGGCAGGAATTTAATATTGAATGCTTGTAGGCAATATTTTATACGACTATTAGGAAGAAATGGAGTCTAGGTATCTACAATTAAAAAAGACCTTTAAACAGCTATTCAGTTTGTATAGAGTTAGACACATTCATAAATTCAACACTCTTCCCCTATTTACCACATACTTTTGTCAACACTTTCCATGTTACTTCTAGCTCAATTTGAAAGGTATGAATCCATTTTGTAGCAGCGGTCAACAATTCCTCCTTAGTGACATTATTTGAAATTTTCCAACTTTCGAAGATACTCTAGTACAGATGGAAAAACATCTTCATTATTGAACTCATACATGTTGATTAAGGTTACAGTTATAAGCTATGGTCTTGGATCTCATCTTTTCACTTGTATTTCCACTTGACACATTCTCTCTAATGCGATATCTATCAAATTGATTACAAAGACTTTGTTTATAATTAAGGTCATAAAAACTATTGTATTTTGCACAATGATATGCTATTTTCTCCATAACCCTTTCATTTCCAACTAATACCCACAACCTTGCCAGTCATTAGATCCGACTCATACTTCAAATATTCATCAGAGAAATCTATCCACCGAGAAAACTTGGTTTATTTATGAACAAGAGTTCGCTGACAACTCTAGCTTTATGTTGTCTATAGAATTCCTCTCTCATGTTCAGCTTATGGGACCTCAGAATTTTCATAGTAACACATGGATCCATGCAATTTGCATATGTTCTGGTCTTTGGCGAACTTTGTGTCCCTTCATTGTAGCCATTTTAATATATGACATCTAAAAAGGATTTTGGGCATACAACAGTGAGATTTTTTGGCCTATTTTTTGTTATAATAATTGTTAGAGGGAAAAAGAGAGAATACATGTGTTGTAAAATCAATGGATTGCAATTGTAAATTATGGAACCCAAAAACTTACATAGAAAACCATCACAAGATTTAAAACTGTAAGCACCCCATCCCACATTTACCTGCTTTTACAAGCTCTCCAGGGTAAGAATGAGATGAGAGTTAATATGACATGATCCAACATCCAAGTTCCAATGATGGAAGTGGGGTCTACTAACCGAAAACATACTGACACCTACCAGGAGGAACACATCACCTAGATACCAGACAACATTTGTTGATGATCTTGCTCTGTGTTGGAACATTCTTTTCCTTAGACCTTATACCCTAGTCGCATGCACATGCCTTCCTTCATGCCGTTGTAGCTAAAATATCTCAATTCCTAGGGTGTGGTTATGAAATCAATGCCACTTTTTCAAGGCTAGCCTACAAGCCTTTGCCCATAACTTCTCAGAACTTCCCAGAATCAAGTCTAAAACAAACATAAGTAAACATGACTAATACTTTGGCTCAGATTATCACCCAAACATGTCAAATACATGATAAAAATTTCGACAAACATATGGTAAACATAGTAGCTACAGGTCATGAATGCATATCTGATCATGGTCTCATTCATTTCACCAAAGAATCATCAAGAAGGCTCAATGCCCTCTTAAACTAGTTGCAACAACACTTGTTAGTCCATAGATTCACATAATCATTAAATAACTCATCAAATCAAGAAAAGGATCCATAACAAGAGCACATCATCTAACCAGGCCTATAACCAACATTTAACCTAAATGAATCCATAACAAACTAGACATAAAATTAACACAATAAAAAATGCATGTGTGCATTGATCACAATAAGAAAATAACTCATATTAACATATGCAATTTCCAACCAAGTCACGGACTTCCATGTACCACCTGATCATAGATTGGGTTGAACAAAATATCTCTTTCATCCAATCACCCCCATATCATTTTCCAAGCATAAATGTGGGATCATATGGGATAAACCAAAATAGAACCAACCAGGGATTCCAGAGGCCAAACCACCTCAACCCTTAACCATAGTGATTTCACCTAAATCGATTTAGAAATCACTATCACCAAACAAGCTTGGATGCCTCCAACTCTCTTCATCATACCCAGAGGAAATTTCCTTGTCTTCACCCATCCTTCAAGAGTCCCAGGAGAAATCTCATCTCCACCCACGACCCTTGGGAATTTTCCTAAGACCACCTCACCAGGATCCAAAGTCTTTCAACCATTCAAAGCTTAAACCAAAACAATGAACCCATAACACCATGGCTATCCAGGAAATGGAAAGGTAAGGATGAAAACCACTATCAATCCAAGAAAATCCCATCCAAATGATAACAAAGCAACTAAATAACCAAATGCATGTACCATGCATCCAAATATCAGCAATGAAATCACACACGCAACATGTTACCTGCAAATCCACAGTTATTTTCTACCCTTACTTGTTGTTGTCCACACTTCCTCTTGTGCTCCCTTGCCTTCCTTTGCTTGTTCTTTTCTTGTCCCTTGCTTTCTCTCTCTTTCTTGTAGTATGATTTCTAAAAACTGATAAAAACTTTTCAATTGTTTCTTAGGTTCCTTTTAATCATTCGTATCTAGTATCTTCCTTTCCATTTTCTTTTTCTTTCATTTTCCTCTAATTTCCCTTGCATGCATATTTGTGTCTATGCATCTCCCATTTCTCCTATTTTTCTTTATTCTTTATATTAAATTACCCTTTATTGCCTCTTTTTCTTTTCCAATTTCCATAGCCATTAATAAACGACAAGTGATTCCCACTATAATGTTTCCCCTCCATTTAGCTTGGAATACGTGTCCCATGAAATTGGTCTTATTTTATTTACATAGAAAATCAACTTGGGGATGTTACAAACCCCTCGCCCTTTGGGGAACACCGTCCTCAATGTTCTATAATTCTTATGATCATCAAAACATATTGTCTATGGAGCTTTATAAACATAGCTTGATGCAACATTTACAATGAAACACGCGCGTGCACACACACACACACACACACACACATATATACCAAAAACTCATTTTCTTCAAGAAACAAATAAATAAGGATATAATGTCATTGTCTTATCATCCATCTCCCATGTAGCTTCATTGGTCCTAAAGTGCTTCCACTGCACTTTAACCTGCTCTATTTCTCGCTTCCAGAGCATGAGTTGTTTCCACTGCAATATGCATTGTGGCTCTGGCTGGAACTCTCCCTATGGTTCCACCTGTAATACAGACCAATTAATCACATAATCATCATCCTACACATATCTCTAAAGTAATGAAACATGGAAAACATCATGGACTTTCACTGTTGTTGTTAGTGAAAATCCATAGGCCACTTGTCCATTCCTCTCAAGGATCTTAAAAGACCCGCAATACAGATGTTGCAACTTGGCACATGACCCAATTCTCAAGGAGATTATCTTGGGCTTAATGCACAAGTGCACATGCTCTCTAACCTGAAACTCCTTGAATGCTCTATATTAATCTACATAACTCTTCTTCTTGTCTTGTGATGTCTTCAAATTCCTTTTAATAACCTGCTTCTCCTACTCCATCTCTCTCAACATATATGGTCCAATCAACACCCTATTCACTAGATCACTCCAGCTGATATGAGTATTACAACTCCACCCATAGAGAGCCTCAAATAGACTCATCTTCAAGGATTCCTGATACCCATTGTTGTGTAAAAACTCCACCAATGAAAGATACTCCTCCCACTTTCTTTGTTGATGCATGAAATACATCCTCAACATATGCTCAAGAATCATGTTAACACTCTTTGTCTATCCATATGTCTACGTATTATAAGTTATGCTGAAAGATAACTCCATCCTTAAACCTACAAATAACTCCTTCCAAAACCTAGAAGTGAACTTGGCATATCTATTTAATATAATCTTCTTGGGAACTCCATGCAAGTTCACTATCTCCCTGATGAAGATCTGAGCTAACTCACTAACTGAATCAGTATACTTGACCACAATGAAGTGAGTTACCTTGCTCAACCTATTAACCATGACCATGATGGAATCGTGTTGTCTCGATGTCCTTGGAAATCTTGTAATGAATTCCATGGAAATGATCTCCCATTTCCATTATGGAATCGAAATAGATTGTAATAGACTAGTTGGATGCTTGCATTTAGTTTTCACCCATTAATAGTCCAAACACTTTGCAATGAACACATCCACCTCTTTCTTCAAATTCGACCAATAGTAGAACTTCTTAACAACTATCAAAGTATTATGATATCCCAGGTGGCCTGAATATGGATTGACATGAAACTCTCTCAATATAATTTTCTTCAACTCATTGTTATCTACCACATAAATCCTTCTCTTCAATCTGGCTAAGCCATCTTCTATGAGGTGATACTCCTCATCCCTATCACCTTCATCCTACTACTACAATCTATGTTTCATTTGTTGGTACTTCTCATCATGTTTCCCTGCTTGTAATATTTTCTCCTATAAATTTGTCCCATATGGGCTCATAGCTGAAATATGATTTACTTGCACTCTCATACTAAGAGCATCCACAACCCATTTCTCCTTTCCATTGATGCACTTGATCTCTAAATTAAACTCACTAAGGGTAGCCAACCACCTATCTTTCCTTTCATTTAGATTGGGTTGGTAAAACAAATACCTCAGCCCACTATGATCACTTACCAAGATGAACCTCCTACCAAGGAGATAATGTCTCCACATATTCAATAAATGAATGATAGCTACCAACTCAAGATCACGAGTCACATAGTTCTACTCGTGCTCATTAAACTTTCTTGACTCACAACAAGCCACCTATCCTTCCTGCATCGGGACTCCACCAAGTCCTCCCTTACACGCTTTTTTACAAACCACAAATTCCTTATTAGGATCTATAATCTTCAAACGAGAGCATTTGTAAGAAAATGCTTCAACTGATCAAACTAGTTGCACACTCCTCAGTCCATTCAAAATTATTCCCTTTCCTATGCAAAAAGATGTAATAGGATAGCCAATCGTAGAAAATTTCTTGATAAACCACCTGTAATAACCTATTAGCCCTGTGAATGATTTGACCTCATCCACGATGTTCCTTGGAGTTGGCCACTCCATGATAGATTTTATCTTTTTTTGGATCCACTGCTATCCCCTCCTTGGAAACAACATGTCCCAAGTAATGAATCCGAGTTTGAAAGAAATTTCACTTTTTGAGCTTGGTATAAAAATTATACTCTCTCAACAATCTCAACACCACTACTAGGTGTTCAGCATGTTCCTCCTCATTCTTTGAATATACCACTATGTCATCAACAAATATTATCACAAACTTATCCAGATAAGGGAATAACACACTATTCATCAAACACATGAAGGTGTTTGGAGCAATGGTAAGACCAAAAGGAACCAACACAAACTCATAGTGCCCATACTTTGTATGGAATGCAGTCTTGTAGATTTCTTCTTCTTTGATGTGCACCTGATGATATCATGGTCTCAGATCAATCTTCGAAAACACTGCTGCCCCCTTCAGCTGATCAAACAAATCATTCACCTTGTTCAACTTCCGATACTCAATGCACAATCTAAGAGTACCATCATTCTTCCTTACAAACAACACTGGTGCACCCTAAGGTGACACACTTGGCCTTATGTATCCCTTATCAAGCATCTCTTTAAGATGAAAATTCAGCTCCACCAGCTCAAGTGTTCTTATCATGTAAGGTTCCTTAGATGTTGGTGTTGCTCCCCATATCAACTCAATAGATAAATCCACCTCTCTATGGGGAGGAAACTCTTGAATATCTACAGGAAACACATCCTAAAAATGTTGTAGGACAATATACTACCTTGGGACTTCATCATCCTCATCCTCCTTCCCTTTGTCACAGGAAACATACACTTTAAACAACAATCGTCCTTTTCTTTGGTTGCACTTAGCTTGCATAATTGTAACAATTCTTATTGAAGTAGGATTCTTCTTTCCCTATAATATTCTGTTTTCTCCATCATCATCCAGGCACTAAATGCCCTTGTCATAACAATCTACCTTGATCCCATGAATGAAAAACCTATCCATTCCCAAAAGCATGCTATATGATCCAAAAGGAATCTCATTTATATGTGTTGATGTAGGCATGTCATTGAGCTCAAATGCACAAGATATCACATAGTAATGAAATCTTCTATTGGTCAATATAGCCAACTACACCAACAATTATTTTGCATGAACTTATTTATTCAACCAACACTGTTCCACCAAGTTAGGACTAATATAGCTATAATTCGATCCAAGATCAATCAAAATAAAAAGAAATTGATCCCAAAGCTTACCTTCCATCTTGTTAATGGATTCTTGATGACCTTCTCACCTATTATCCACTGCTGCATAGATCTGGGGAATGCTATGAACTACATACCCAACTGTATATGCCTCCTAACCACTGTATATCTAAGGTTTGCCACCCTAATGTGATGGGAGATCTCTCCTATGATGTTCTCCACCATAGATCCAATAGCTCGAAGGTTTTTATCCATCGCCCTTATTTTTCTGCTCCTCAGGTTGAGACCCATGTCCTCTCTCAGATGCATTGAACTTCTTATGAAGTGCCACATTCTCCTTGTCACCTGCATCTTTATATCTTCCTTTCTTCTTGAGCCATTTTCCTTTAGTCTTCTCATTACCTTTCCAATCACACTTGAACTCAGCCTTGCATTTTGATTTCTCATAACAATGCTTCATCCTTCTAATTATTAGAAGATTATATATTACGGAGCAATGGAACACATAAAATATTGCAGAAATATAAACACAGAAAACACATAAAACAAGAGAGACATAGATATACGTGGTTCGCCCAGTTTGAGCTACATCCATGGAGAAAAAGACAGTCCTTCTTTTATTATATTATCCAGCAAACTGAAGAGATACAACCTACAACAGATCCGCTGTAACACCCTCTTCACTCTCAATCTCCTCTCTCTTCCTCACTCAGAATACCGATATACATAGATGCAATACAATTCCCTCATATATAGTGAGCGGTTGCCTTCTAGGGAAAAACCCTAAATTAAACATAACTTCTACTGTCAGATCATCCGCCTAATGAATGGTCCAGATTGACTAGAAATTACTAGACTTTTACAAGGCAATTTTACATCTATTTTTAGCTTTGGGGGCGCTGCCCCCGAACCCCCGCTGGAGAACCACTGGCCCCGGGACCCCCCAACCGGGGGGGATTTACCCCCCCGGACCCCCGCGGGGGGGGACAAGTCCCCCCTGCACCCCCCCGCGTGGAGGGGTGTACAATCTTCTTGGGGTATGCATCCGGATGAAACCTTTGAATACAAAAGATAATTAGGCTCCACACCCAACACTAATGCCTTCCTTTAATGACCGAGGCTCATCAAACTCAATCTGGTCTTTGAATGCTACTATAAATCTGCTAATGAACCTTTGGATATTCACTTTCTCATCCTTGAGATAAAGCAAATATATCAACAACTCTATAAATCTAGTTGTATACTCTTCATCTGTCATGGAACCCATCTTGAGCTCATAGAATTCCTTGGCCTTCTCATCATAATATCTCTCAGACAGGTACTTTCTTCTCAAGATCCTTTCAAACTCATCCCAAATCAGCAACTCTTCTTTAATGCCTCTGATGTGCTTAACATCTTCCCACTAGATTTCTGCTTTTCCCTTGAGATTGAAGGTAGTTATATTTTCTTTCATGTTCTCTGAGTAATCATGCAATCTAAAAAATTTCTTCATCCCAAGAAACCATGCTTCTACATCTTCTGATTTCTTCATTTCTCCATCAAAAGTAGGAGGCTTGGATTTCTTGAACTCTTCTAGAAAATACCCCCTCTCACTCCTCCTATAAAGATGTTGGCGGTGATGATGATGATGTATCTCAGAACCAGAGATAGAAGTCATTGGGTGCTAGCCCTCTTGTCAAATGTATCCAAGGATCTGCCTCCTCTTATTGTATCATCTCTACCCATATTGTACCCCTTCTAAGAACTACTTCCATCTGCGCCATTAGTCTTTTCTTCATGTCCATGACTGATCCCCGGTTTTCCCTACTTCTACAAATCTAATAGGCTCGGAAGAATAACTACGTTAACCTTGCCTTGCTTTTCTTAAGCTCTAGCAAGCCTTTCTTATGCCTCAATCAATTGCTCATTGTCTCCCTTGCAACTCACAATTTCTGCCTTCAAACTTGTCAATGTATCTACCAAACCAAGAGATTATCCCTCTCCCTTATGCTCAAATGATCTTTCCCATCCTACCACTGTCTCTTCGGGACTATACAGAGAGTCATGTTAACTGTAATCCACCATTCTTCTCTTCATCTCTTAGCCTTCTATTTCCTGAAACCTTACCATGTTAGATAAACTAAATACAATACATAATCAAAATCATACCTCAAGGTATCTCAGAGGACGTTACTGCATTTGCACAGGCCAATCTAGATTATCACAATACAACATCACAAGCATACTAGCTTCTACATTGATATTATAACCATAACAATAAATAGCTAGCGTGCATGGATGATAAACATATAAACAACCGACATGTATTCATAACAATCTGCATTTACCTCAAGGTCCAGTGTTGTAACCCCACTATGCTACCACCCTATAACCAACCCATCCCACATTTACCCACTTTTACAAGTTCTCCATGGTAAACATGAGCTTAGAGTTACTATGAAATGGCCCAAAATCCAATTTCTAGTAATGGAAGTGGCTTCTACTAACCAAAACATACTGACACCTCCCAAGAGAAACACATCACCCAGATACCAGACAACATTTGTTGATGAGCTTGCCCTAACTTGTAATTTTCTTTTTCTTAGACCTTACATCGCAACCACATGCATGCCAAGTTGTCATGAAGTTGAAAGGCTCCAGGCGCACGTATAGACCTTCCTTCGTGTGGTTGTATCTGAAATATCTCAGTTCAGAGAATTCGGTTGCAAAATCAGTGCCACTTTTTTAGGGCTAGCCTACAGGCCTCTGCCCAGAACTTCCTAGAACTTCCCAGAATCAAGTCTAAAATAAACACATGTAAACATGACTAATACTTAGGCTTAGATATCGCCCAAACATGCCAAATACATGATAAACATCTTGATAAACATATGGTAAACATAGTAGCTATAGGTCATGAATGCATATCTAATCATGTTCTCATTCATTTCACCAAAGAATCATTAAGAAGGCTCAATTCCCTCTCCAAATATTTTCAATAGCACTTGTTAGTCCATGCATTCACATTACCATTAAATAAATCATCAAATCATGAATAAGATCCATAATAAGAGAACATCATTTAACCAGGCCTATAACCAACATTTAACCTAAATGAATCCATGACAAACCAATCATAAACTAAAAACAATAACCAATACATGTTCTCATTAATCGTGATAATGAAACAACTCATATTAACATATGCAATTTCCAACCAAGTCATAGACTTCCACGTACCACCTGATCATAGATTGGGCTGAACAAAATATCTCTTTCATCCAATCACCTCAGTACCATATTCCAAGCATCAATGTGGGATCATATGGGCTAAACCAAAATAGAACCAACTAGGGATTCCAGAGGCCAAACCAACTCAACCCTCAACCATAGTGATTTCACCTAAACCTGTCCAAAAATCACTATCACTAAACAAGCTTGGATGCCTCCAACTTTCTTCACCATGCCCAGAGGAATTTTCTTGTCTCCGCCCATCTATCAAGAGTTATAGGAGAAGGCCCATATCCACCCTTGACCCTTGGGAATTTTTCTGAGACCACCTTTCCAGGTGATTCGTAAACTATCGTAGATATTCAATTGGATAGTTCATCACAACATATCTGATAATATTATATTAAAATTTTGAGATTCTACACTATTACAGTTTTATTAAAATTAAATATATGTATATTTAACTGTAATCTCTGCTTGCATGCAAATGAAAATTATACAAAAAAATAGAGAACAAAAAAATAAGCGCACACACAAACATAAGACACAAAATATGCTCTAGGAAACCCTTTCAGGAGAAAAACCAGCTGGAAGGTGAGCCCGCTTCTCTCTCTTTCTCTGTCTAGAAATTTGGTTGCAGGTACAAAGAAGTAAGGCTTGTGGTCCATAAGATGCTATAGTGCACAAATCCTCCCTATTAACTCTACCTCCTATCCCTCTCAGCTATCTTTTCTCAGACGTGGAACAAAATTCTCTCGATAGAATGGAATTCCTATTCCTCATAGTGACCTGGTTATAACATAGCCTGATAGCCTACTAGTGGTTAGGTTCGACTACATCAACACTTAACTAGAGTTACAATATAGGATATTCTATATTATTTTATCACAAACACATGGCTAGCCCCTTTTCCATGAATAATGGGGGTTGATGTGACATCCTCCCGAATTATAGGTGTGAAACAGGAAGGTCAACTTTTGAGTGGCATAACTTTTGCATACAGACTTTGATTGACACACTTCTTGCATTGTTGGAAATATTTTTGTGTGTAGAACAACATGAAAATGTGTGGTTCTCAAGCGATAATTTTTTAACCCCAAAAATCATTGTTTGATGCCTCAAAATGCTCCTGGAAGGTTTCAGACCATGCTTCACCAAACTGGGTCCCACCTGTAAAAATGGTCCCATGAGATGATTCCTCCACTTTTTCCATTTTGAATGCACCAAGATGGATGAAAAAAAATATAATGATCTAATACTGATCATACCTCCCCATTTTGGGAGGATTTTGGTCCCCAAAAGCTTCTACTGAATGAGGTGAGGAAATTTTTCCTCCACCTTCTCTCTGGTGTACCATTTAGCTTTGCCTAGAAGTTGTTCCTTCAACCCTATTTGCCAAAGGTCATATTTCCCTTGTCTTGTAGTTTTGGACCTCTTCTGCAAAACTATATCTTCTGGCAACTCTGCTTGAGCATCTGATTCCAAATACTCCGCCGAAGGTAGGACTTGTTCCTCTTCTTGATCTAATGTCAAAGGTTCATAGAGTTTCAAATTATCTACATTCACAACTAATTAAATGTGCATATATGGTGGTAAACTGAGTTGATAGGCATTATCACCCACCTTTTTTCAGTATTTCAAAGGTACCATACCTTAGAGCCTTAATTTTATTACCAGGACCCTGTAGCCTCTCCTTGTTCAACTATAGCCATACTCTGTCTCCCACCTTGAATGATTTCTCTGTTCTGTGTTGATCATGCATGGCCTATACTTTTCCTACGACTTCTACAGTGTTTCTTGTAACTGTAGATGGATTTTCCTGATATTTTCTATAATTTTTCCAGCCCTCAAAGCATCTCTTGTAAGGTCTTCCCTCACTCCTCCTTGTTGCCTATATTCCATGTCCAATGGTGAAGGCAAAAAATATCCAAAACAAGTTTCAAATGGGGACTTTCTTGTAGAAGTGTGGACTACTCTATTGTAAGAATGTTGTATATAAACCGGGTTTTCATCCGAGGTCTTCAGATGCTTCTGGTTGTATCCCATTAGAAGTTTCGCCAAATTATTGTTGAATACTTTTTTCTACCCATCTTTTTGTGGATAGACTGTTGTACATCTATTCAACTTCATGTCCATCTGCTCCCACAATGTAGTCCAAAATGCACTAAGAAATCTTATATGCCTGTCTGAAATGATGCTCCTTGGTATCCCAAAGTGTACTGAGGCCTGTCCAAAGAAAAAGTTTGTTGCTTATTTTCCACTGATGGTCTTTTTGCAAGGCATCTGAACACACAACTTGTTGAACCTATCAACTACCACAAATAGGTATTCACGTCCCTTTCTAGTTTTCGGTAAACCTCCCATAAAGTCCATGGAAATGCTTTCCCAAGGATGAGTAGGTACATGTAAGGGATGATATAAACCATGTTTCATGTTACTAGGCTTGCTAGTACAACAAAGAATGAATACTCTTATGAACCTAGCTACCTGATCTTGTATCTTGGGCCAATACACATACCTACAAAGTTAGCCATGATCTTCTATATACCAAAGTGCCCTGAAACCTTGGAGGCGTGAGCCTCTCTAATCAGCTGCAATCGCTCACCTTTAGAAACACATAGCTTATCTAGCATGTAGAGTAACCCATCTTGGAGATGGTAGTGAATGATGTTATCACCATCGTGCACATGACTTTGACTCTGCACCTGTTGATACACCTCCTTGAAGTCCCCACCTTCTCAATATGCCTCTTTGTATGCATCATGGGTGAATACCATGTGCTTAAGAGTCTCCAAAGTTGTAATATTCGATGTGGGTGGCCTTGAAAGCATGTCAGCCAACTTATTTGTGTGTCCCTTCTTATACTTGATCACTAAATGAAACTATTTTAAAAACCCCATCCACTTGTAATGTCTAGTCCGTTGTAGCTTACTTTGGGCCTACAAGTATTGTAACAACTAGTGATCTATGTGTATTATTGTCTCCTTTCCCATTGTTGGCTTAAGGGGGCCTGACCCAGGTTTAGCGTTAGTTAGCCAAACAAATCCCTAGACTACTGGCCCTTTCGGCATCAGCCCGCTGAGCGTGGACTGAAGTCTCACCCGAAGCAATATGTGGGGATGTTGGAACCAAGTTTTTGCACCGTTGAGATTGTATGATGTCGGTTATTTCCAACTATTCCTTCCTTTGCACTCTGTTCTATCCTTTAGTACCTTCCTAAAATTTTACAATTGGCTTTTGCGCAACCTTAACCAGGGGTTGAAGTCCTTTCGCATTGCTAGAGCAACGATCTGTGCTGTCTAACAAACTAGGCTAAGTATCTTACTTATCTTATTATTAAATCTAAGTTAGATTCACGTAAACATGGGTCATTACTTGCATTCCATTAACCAATACAATTATACACATTCACCCATCATATAAGCATCAGAAGTGAAATTCATACCTAATATAACAGAAGCATAAACAGGAAATAAGACGCAGAACTTATAGGAAACTTCTATTTATTAATACTTCCAGATGATTACAGACTCGACTCGTCCTGCGCACTCAGCTACAGGGGTCCGCACGCTCAGCTACGGACTGCTTTGCACACTCAGCTGCAGAGCCTCTACCTACGCTACAACCCAAAACTTAGACTTACACTTCAGAGCTATCTCGCATGCATCTTCATTGATTTTCCATATTGTATTAGATTTGATTAGATTCCTTTTACTACTTAGAGCTTCACTCTATTTATACAATCCCATGGTGCGCGGACCATGGGTAGATATTCTACAACCAACATTACATTATCAAAATAAGGGCAAACAACCCTATGACTTGTTAACAACTACATGCTTCGCGCCCACAAAATGCGGAGTGTTTTCATTGGAATTACAAAATTGGACCAAAATCTGGGCTCTAAGCCCCAAAGCTACCCTTGGTGGATCCTACACCCAATAGGCCCCCAACACAAACATTGTGACTCGCCCTCGAGTCACTCTGTAGGTGCGGAGATCTTAGCACGAAGGCCTCCTAGATCTGCTTGGATCACTGCAACTTCGGTAGCGTACTGAGCGACTGCCTGCTGAACTTCCTCCATGCGTTGTTCGGTGACCGTTGTTGTTGAACTACTGCCCTGAATCCTTTGCTGAGTTGCTTGCAGTTGCACGAGATTTGCTTCAATGGAGGTTGTAATTATATACACCTCATTGATCCATGGCTGTAGGCATGCTTTTAAGATTTCTTCCTTATGTCAAGCGGAATCCACCTGTTCCTTGAGTGCCTTTTCCTGCTGCATCCTTGCAAGCCTCTGTGTAAGGGCAATCATCTGCATGATCCCTTTTACATCGTCATACTTTTGTTTTAGCTCACACACCTTTGTCTCTAGGCGCTCTACATTTGAGTCCTCCTGCAGGGTAGTTAGGACCTCGAATGACTACTCGAACAACTACATGTAGTTTGCCACTATGTTGTCAACTGTCGTTGTTGTTGCTGTAATAGTAGTGGTTTGATGTTCCCTGATTTCTAGCAGAGTTGAAGGCTAAGCCTTCAACTGTAGTTCTACAATCTGTAGGTTCAGCTCCAGCTGAACCCTGGCCATCTCTTCTCTAGCGCTGAGCACCCCTATCGCCAATTTACGGACACACGCCTCCACTGGTTCCTCTGCTTGAATGGCCAACTCCAGGACCATTTGGAAGGCTTCCTTGATGACCTACGTTATCTATGGGGATTGCACTACAACAATTTCCTGCACGTCTGCCTTGGCTATCGCTACTCCTACATCCATGTCTTCTTCGGGTGCTGACATAATGCTACTCCACAGTTCCTTTAGTGTCTCAGGTAGTTGCTCAAACAACGAATTCACTTTCAGAGTCTCGAATAAGTCTCAGTTCATTAATACTCGAGCACACAACAACTTAGTTCTCAAATTTCCATGTGTTGTTTGTTGGACAACCACTTGTAATTTATAGTGACTTTTGAATTTGAATTCGATTGTCCCCCCCACATTTAGTCCATTAATGCTAGATTGGTGGAATATTTCCAAGAATATAACCCATAAAGTCCGCCTTAAATGCTTGTTGCCTACTCCATTTGGCCTCAAACCAACCATAAAATCATGAATAGTGACTTTAACGGTCACTTTCTGGCAGACCTGCATGCCAGCGCAACTATCTTCACGCTTTCGCAGACCCTGTGACACTTTGCTACTGTGCGCAGTCTTGACATCATGCAGCTCTCAGGCAATGTACTTTATAGTCCCGCGCCTCCTTTCAGCTTCCTGGAGTGCTCAGACTATGCAACTTTCATATAGTCACATCGACGGATCATTGGTGTATGGCTTCAGGCGACTGCCATTCACCTTTCTTGGGAAGGGTTCTCCATTTAAATTGACCAACTGTACCGCGCCTCTGTTAGTAATCTCCTTAATAATATACGGCCCTAACTAGTGCATCTTGAACTTCCCTGGGAATTTATAAAACTTACTATCATACAACAACACCAGATCATTTACCTTGAATGTGCACAACTTGATGTGTTAGTCGTGCCATGCCTTTTCACGCTGTTGTTGGACCTACTGGTGAAATCCAACCAAAAATCATTCTTCTTCAAGCTCATCCAACTGCGCGAGCCTATCCTCTAGGGCTCTGCAATCTATCATACTTGTGAGCGCTACTATGCACAGAATAGGCACAATGTATTCCATAGGCATTATGGCATCCACTCCATAGACAAGCCTAAAAGGTGTTTGTCCCGTCAGTTTCTTGCATGTCATCCAATAAGCCCATAACACTGCAGGTATGTGTAGGTCCCAATCACTTCGTTGCGCATTGCATACCTTGGTCAGCATATTTTCAATCAATTTGTTAAATGCATCCACTGTCCCATTAGCCTGTGGGTGATAAGGTGTGCTCTTTTGGTGATACACTTGAAATTCCTCCGTTAGCGCGTTGATCGTCTCGTTAACGAAGTGTGTACCACGATCACTCATCAAGATCTTCGGACATCCAAATTGCATCAGTATGTGTTCAAATAGAAACTTCACAGTAATCACGCATGTGCAATCCTTCACTGGCTACGCTTCTACCCAATGGGTTAGATACTCTATTGCAGTGATAATATACTTTGCGCCTATCTTTCCTTGAGGTTTAATATGTCCTACAAAATCTATTGCCCACTTTTCGAAAGGTTGCAATGTAATTTGTGGATTCAAAGGTGATGAGTCCCATAAATGGGTAATTATATGGTCTCATTTTGCCTCCTAACATAGTTAAATCAACCATTCTCTTAGCTTATTGCATGTTTTTTTATTATATTTATGCTTATGGAGTGAGTTGGGCTAGTTATGATGCCATGAGGTCTAATATGTGTTTAATGCAGATTTTTGTTGAATTTTGAAGACAAAGTCAAAGATTCAATGGACAATTGGCAACAATAATTCAAAGTGGACAAAGGAGAGGATTGATAGAAGGGAATCCCCCTCATTTATTACTCCCCACTTCGAATTCCCCCACATGCAGATTGGAGCACAAACAGCCAAATCAGTGCACTGCGAGGCAGCCAAGCAAGTGGAGGATAACTTATGTTTATCTCGAGTTTTGGGAGCCAAGCCTCCCTGATTTTAAGGAAGCTGTTGGGAGCTTTAGTTGTATAAGTAGAGAGGCCCAGGGCCTCACTAGGGTCAAATCTTTGTTGAATTTTTGCTGCAATATTGCTTATGTAACTCTGCTCAACTTCGAGCTTACTTTTGTGGACAGTTTCATGTAAAACTATTATTGTTTTGATAATAAAGATGAGATCCTTTTTGAGCTAGCACTGAGTTACCTTAGAGGGCTGAAGCTCTTGGGTTAGGGCCCAACCCAAGTAGCCAAGCTCCTCTTGTTTGTATTTATATGCTTTGTTTCAGTTTATGGATTAGTTGTTGTTAGATGACTTTCTTTCTTGGTTAATAATAGGTTGCTTGTGGTGATTTAGAAGGTTGTTTCCATTTTTGTTTTATATAGCAGGTTAAACAGTGATAGAAAGAAGATTCAAAAGGCTAGCAACAGTGCCTTGGCCTCTTTTCCTCCCTTTGGGACCATGAACTGAGGCAAAGACCCTCTTGCTGCCCCAAAACCACAGATTTTCCTTCTTCATAGGATTTCTAGTGTTGCAGTTTGTTAGAATGTTAATGTTTTTCTCTAGATCTCTTCCACCATGCTCATTTCTGTCTTTGCAATAAGTCTTCTTCCATGCTTTCTCTCCTTGTAGCATTTTTATACATTCCTTTCCATAGCTCATAATTTAGATTAGCTTGATGCAAAATTCTTTTTTTTATGTACTTAATTTCCTTGCTTGCTTGATCTCATTGTTTGACTATCAGTTCTTTTGCAGCAGATCTCTTCTTATACTAGGTCAGCCTATCAGTCATCACATTCTCTCCCTGATCTATGCCCTACCGGTCGCCCAAAGTTCACCTCAAATCTGCCTTAGTTTTCTACATTTTCCCATAGGATTTCTCCTTCTCTCCCGATCATCTTTCCATCTCCTAGTGATCCTTGGTGGACCCTAGGCGCCCTAACACATCATCCCGACCTTCATCTACCCTTTCCACCCACTCTCACACCTTCAAAACCTTCAAAACTGCTCTCGTCATTCTCCTGTAGACCTCTTGTAAATCCCCTGTGTCCTCCTGTAGATTTTCCTGTAGGCTTTATTTTGAAAGTTGAGTGTGAGAAAAGCCTTCAGAAGGCCACCCGAGACCTCCTAGGACCCATCTACACCATCCTACATCTTCTCAAATGCCAAAGTCGCCCTTCAACACCACCTATTCACTTCCACCTTCATACACAATAAAATACATGCATATCAATTTCACATAAAAATATATAAAAATCCAAAAATATGTTTTTTGCTCATTTACTTCTAGAAATAGCTTGAGTAGGTGTTGTTTACTTCCTTGAGTAGGTAATGGCATTCATTTCATGGTTTTCATAGTGCTTTCTGCAAAAGTAGGATTAGCTAGTTAAGTAGGGTTTTCTAGGTTTACTTTACATTTTAGTATTTTTCCTTTCTGGAATCCATAAAGTTGGCTTGAGCTCCTAGTGATTTTTCGCCAGCCGACCAAGTGATAGCCTGCAGTAAGTACTAGTACTTGTGCATACAACACCGTCACTTCCAAGTTTGTTACGAACTACCGCATTGATAAGAGTAAAGTAGGCAGCTGAGGAGTTGTAGCATTATTGCTGCAATACTGGTGCTCACCAAAAGGAATTTCATCCCTCCATGATGGCCTTCCTATTCGCTAACATACATCACATGCCTTGCAATATGCTTTTGAATCCTAATGAAGGGTTGGCCAGTGAAACCCAGCGTGTAGAATCTTCTGCACGGTTGCTCTTCCTGAATAATGTCCTCTTGCGGCACCCTCATGAGGATCTGCGAGGATACTGCTTTGTTCAAACTTAGGTACATACCTTTGCAATATTTCATCATTCCCCACCTTGTATAGATGCCCAGCAATGACAGATAAGTCTGCCACGTGTACCACTAATTCCCTCTTCTGCTGGATAGAGTATCCTTCCGGTGTAGTTCCAGTTGTTAGAAAGTGTATTATATCTTCAAAATGTCCATCCACTACCCGCACAACAAAGAGATGCGTGTTAGGTAATCCTTCCTCCAAACTAGTAGGTTCCTCCCCTGTTTCGATCCGTGATAGGTGATTTGGTCCCGCGTTCAATCGTCTAGGCTTCACAATAACTTCAAAATCATATTTTTGGAACAATAAAAGTCATCTGCAAATGCGCCCCCCCAACACAGGCTTATTGAGCAGGTACTTTAGCGCGGAGTATAGGGGCACCTGCTCAGGTTGGGGCTTTTCTTAATAGACCTACATCCATGTGCGAGGATCATTCTGCCCATCATACTTGTCTGTCAGTCACACCTTAGGCCTCCCAAATCATACTCACATCATTCTCCTACATGCGTGCCAATCATCAAAGCTTCCTTTGTGCATACCCCACCATATTGCGAGCATAGAGCACAGTACCCAGCCCAATGCCTGGAAGCGTTGCTTCTCCGTCACCTCCCTGTCAAATGCATCCAAGAAGGTATATACCTCATTTAGACCATAATAAGTAGGTAGATCTCTTACTTCTGTTAGTACGCAACGTAGCGACTGGGTCATCATGTTGCAATTCAATGTAATTACTTCATGTAACTGTTTCTGCCATTGTTCTACTTCTTCATCGAAATCTGAAGTGCAGCAACTCTCACGCTCCCATGTAATCTATCCATCAATGGTGGGATTCACCCAGTCTTGGTCTTGCGTTGTTATATTGTAGATGCATTCTAGATCATCATCACTGTCATAGTTGCATACTGGTTCTGTATAGTGAGATCCCTCAGTAGGATCCAAGGGTATTATTACGTGTAGTGACTTCTTCTCAAAGATCATCTTCCGCTTCTTCAAATTAATTACCCCATTCATACTAGTGGCCCAGTCAATTCTCAAGAGTGCAGGGTAGGGATTGTTGTTATCAACAACCTCTATTACTTCAAAACTTCCAGTGCGCTTGCTCCCTCAATATCCACAATTATTCCCTACAATCGCCCCATGGGTATGATTTTCTGCTGGTTCACCATTCTCAGCTGAATCGGAGACCATTGCAACGTGGGTATTCCCATTCTCTCCCATGTCTACTTCGGTAGAACATTCACATTTGATCCCAAATACATAATGACTTGATCCATATCGTATTCTCCGATCTGCACGGTGAGTCTCATTTCATGCCTTGTCCTTGTTTTATGTTTTCCGATCTTATGGACGACACGTGGTTCTCCTAGCACGGTCCTAGCACATCTGTTGATAATTTCTTGTAACTCTTTCACAGCCTTACTGTCGCATAGTAACTTCATATAGGTTTCCAAGAAAGTTGTGAGCATGGAGGGATCCATTTGCGGCTTAGGCTGATCTTTGCTTCTTGAAGTGGAGGCCTCAGCGAAGCTCTTCTTAACTTCCATGAAGGTTTCCTGAGCACGCTCCAAATCAAACTCAGCTTCTTTCGCTGGGGCTTTGCGAACCTAGGTACTGTCTTCTGGTTGTTTCCCTTTGTCATCTCCCGTCGCAATTCCACTTCGGAGCACAATATTTATGTTTTGATCTTCCTCGCGTGGCTCATACCTCATCATCTACAGGTTTTGAGTCAAGGGAGGGGGTAGCACTCCTTTGTCATGGATCCTAGCTATTACTATAGGAAAATATTCTCTCTCATGATCAAGCAACATGCAATACTTGCATCATGGGTGTGTTGGATTAGTGCAATCGCAAGCATAGTGTCCTGGCCCTCTGCAATTGTAGAAAATCAATTGTTTGCGACCTATACCAGATCCTCCTCCACCTCAGCCTCGTCCGCGCCATCCCTGCATTATGATCAAGGGGCCGCATTTCAGCCTAAACCCTATAGGCAAGAGTTCTATCCATCATCAATTCATAGCTCCTACAAGTATGCTCATCATGTCCCACTGACCTACAAAAGTTACAGAACAACTGTTGCGGAGTTTGCGTATAATTTTGTAACAAATGGCAATTATCCGTGGCATGCTTTCTGGCTACTTGACAGATAGCACACCACAAAGCAGGTGCTGCGCTAGGTCCTGCTTGAGCTTCCAGCCTTACAGGCATCAATCCTCCTCTTCCAAGGTAATTTGTGAAGACCGGGCAGTGGTCTTTGTCATGACCCTGACTCTTGCATTTCACGCACCATACTTCTTCGCATACTTCTGGTCAAACTGTCCTATACTGCTTCAAGCTTTGCATCTCAAGGCACAGATTCTTCATCTGCGCGTGAATCTGCTGAAGAAAGCACACTCCTTAGGTGTGGTAGTAGTGAAGCTACAAACCACTCGCGATGTTGTCCATCTATCAGATTCATATTTGCTTCGTGAATCATACATTTCAGCCTCTAATCTAGTTCCCAGGTCGTCTTTCCTGGTAGCATCGTGATTTCTTTGAATCCAATAATCGACTGCACTTCATATTTAGGCCTGCTAAATTCCTTATTTAGTGTTACTTCGAT
Organism: Pinus taeda; assembly: GCA_000404065.3. NCBI lineage: Eukaryota > Viridiplantae > Streptophyta > Pinopsida > Pinales > Pinaceae > Pinus > Pinus taeda. Next base: position 85,089 of record APFE030802710.1, read on the forward strand.
GTCCACTACTCTTGCATTCGGGTTATCGTTGGAGTACTTAATATACTAGGTCAGTGCGTGATCCTATAGGGCACTAACCAGTGTTGTTTTCTTTATATGGTCAGATGTGACACCTTGAGATTCCCATAGAACCTTCACGACAAACTAGATTTGGTCTGGATCCTCATTTCCCAAGCCTTTGAACAAAGGAAACTTCACTGTGCTTGCCATACTGAATCACGGTGGTGGTAGAGGTGGTACGGGTGAAGATGGAGGTGAAGCCGGTGGTGGTGTGGGCGGAAGTGGGATTCATGGAATTCTTTGTCTTATCAAATGAATAACACTTTGCGGAGAGACCTTCGCGAGCTCTTCCTTGTCCCCTTGTGGTGGTCAAACTAAGGGGCTATTTTCTGGATTCTTATTTCCTTCGTTCTTGTAAACCTTTCCACTTTGCGTAGCCTCGAACATCAAGGTAATTGCATAACCTGCTTTTTGCACAACAACACTTTAATCCAAGTATTTAAATATTTTACGTACTTACCTCGTGGTCCTTTGAGAAATCTTCGCTCTACCTCGCTATAGGTGACTAAGGTGTCAATTACGAAATTAGTAACAAATCTGCCTATAATGTGATTGAGCCAATGATCAACGGCATGTGCGATCTTATCCTCTGATGCTTCCAACCTTCGCACTAGCTCTGGGGTCCACACAATAGGACCGTCAAGTTTCCACCTTATTTGGCTATCTGCTAGCTTTGCGATCCACTCGTATATCTCAGTAGGGAAGGACGCGAAAAAGATTTCATGGATCTCCATATACAGGTAGCTGTTTTCCTACATCGCAAACTCGTGAATTCTTCTGTCCAACCAGCCTTCGATTTCTTTCTTAGTTGGATTCCAATGATACGACATCAAACATCTCTATGCAGATTCTGGTCCCAGCAACGAAACCATTTGTTGGCTTGAGGGGGCCTGACCTAGGTTCAGTGTTAGTTATCCAAACAAATCCCTACACTACTGGCCCTTTCAGCATGAGTCCGTGGAGCACGAACTAAAGTCTCACTCCAAGCAGTATGGGGGTATGTTGGAACTAAGTTTCCACACCCTTGAGATGGTATGATGTCAGTTATTTCCAACTATTCCTGCCTTCACGTAGGTTGCTTCGCGCGCTGTTCTATCCTTCAGTACCTTCGCAAAGTGTTACAATTGGCTTTCGTGCAGCCCTAACCAGGGGCTGAAGTCCTTTCGTGCTGCTAGAGTAGCGATCTGCACTATCTCTCAAACTAGGCTAAGTATATTACTTATCTTATTATCAGATCTTAGTTAGCTTCACATAAACAGAGGTAATTACTTGCATTCACTTAAACAATACAATTATACACATTCGTGCATCGTATAAGCATTAGAAGTGAAATTCATACCTAATATAACATATGCATAAATAGGAGATAAGACGCAGAATTTATAGGAAACTTCTCTTTATTAATACTTCTAGATGATTACAGACTCGACTCACCCTGTACACTCAACTTTAGGGGTCTGCGCACTCAGCTACGGACTACTAGGCCTCTGTGCACTCAGCTGGAGAGCCTCTACCTATGCTACGACCCAAAACTTATACTTACACTTCAGATCTATCTCGCATACATCTTTATTGATATTCCATATTGTATTACATTTGATTAGGTTTCGTTTAATACTTAGAGCTTCACTCTATTTATACAATCCCATGGTCCGCGGACCATGGGTAGATATTCTACAACAGACATTACATTATCAAAATAAGGGCAGATAACCTTATGACTCTTTAACAACTACACTCTCCATGCCTGCAAAATGCAGAGTCTTTTCATTGGAATTACAAAATTGGACCAAAATCTGGGCTCTAAGCCCCAGAACTACCCTTGGGGGATCCCACACCCAACACCCATCAGATAGTGCTTCCACTTCTTCATAGTTTGCACCATGGCATAGAGGTCCTTATCATAGGTAGGGTAGTTAAGGACTTCCCCATGAAGTACTTTAGAATGGTAGCATATAGGCCTTCATCCCTACATCAAGACAACTCCCATAGCATACCCACTCGCATCTGTCTCCACTTCAAATGGCTACAACAAGTTTGGTGATGCCATAACTAGTGCTTGATTGATCTTCTTCTTTAACTCCTTGAAATTGCTTTGTTGACCTTTTCCCCACTGGAATATACATATAGTGAGTAAAAGAGGGAAGGTAAAAAGTGAAGAATATATCTATCTCCCCCTTTTTTTTGGAAATTTGTAATTTTTTTCACATCAGGATAGTTCAAACCAGATTTCTCAGCCATATCATTTAGACATGACTTTCACGGGTTTGAATATAGAACTCCAAGAATATATTTCTTAGTCATCATTTAGACATGTCTTTCATGGGTACGAAATACATGGAAAGACCATGCCTTTCATTCTTTACATGTGGGTGGGAAGCATTGTGTATTTTGCATCGATTGGTTTCTCCAATAGTCCAAATAACTCCTTAGATAAAATAGCACCTAAAGAGGTTGTAATTACTTCATAAAAGTTTCTCTCATGGGGCTGGTAATATCCCTGCTCATGATGATGATCAAACCACTTCTTTGGCTTCTAGGTAAATCCCTTGCCTTTCTTCAACGGTTGTGTATTTGATTATAACAACCTCAGCTAAGAATTTTATTGTTTTATGTATAGATAACATAAGATGCATGATATTTAAATAATACTTCCAATATTTTACACCAATCCTTATGAAAAATAAGTTGTGGATTCAATGCAGTATTTGAGCTTTGAGTCAGGAACAATAAATACTGGCTATGAAGATGCAAAGGAAACTAACAGCTGCTCAGAGAGAGACTTTGTTTGATAAATTAGGTGTTGCCCTGGACACAAAGTAGAGGAAATTGTAGTTGGCTAAGAGAGTATATGTTATCACTGAAAAAATTTCAAAGAAAAAGGGTAAGGGAAGGGTTAATTGATCCTGGACATATTCATGTTGATCTTGGTCGTGTTCATACAATTGGCATTTGATACAATTCTTAGTTTGTGCAAACAAACTCATGGTGAGAAAAGATCAGAAATCTTCATCAAATTCAAGTGAGACAGTTCCTAAATTAAGCAAGGCAAGACACATCAGATGGATTAATAATAGGCTCAGACCCAACATCAAAGTGATGAAGAGGCAAATTGAAGACTTGGAGATTCATCTAAGTAAGTGTGAAGGACATCCTTATCTAAAAGAAATCACATAGCATAGTAAGGCTAAGTCCTAATTTTGATAGATTGCCTTTGAAGTCATTTTAAAAGGATGGTGTTTATGTTTTCAGTTTTGAACAACCTCATGGTATATGGGAAAGTAATTTCAATATAAATATGCTCAAGACAGTTGAATTGGCATTAAAACTGTGTTTTGGTGATTACACAGCAGTTTCGTAGCGCGCTACGAAACTACTAAAAATGATGCCTAATACACAACAGTTTCGTAGCGCGCTACGAAACTGCTGTCACTGCATATTTTGATGAATTTGACCAATTTTGAGTGACAAAGAGCAAATATTTTTGAAAGGAAGTTTATGAAGAGGATCATTAACAAAGTGTGAGCATCCAGCAAGGGTAAAACAAGCAGAGAAAGAACATAGACGAACTCTAAAGCTATGTGTTATAAAGATGATCGTTATTCATAGCTAGTTTTGTTCATGATGCTTAAGGCAGAATTAAAGAGGTTTTGGGCCAAGTCTACAATGTATGTAAAACAAGATAATCCAATGCAATTTTATGAAGAACAACCGGGGTAATTGATTTTGAAAATCCTTGTGGAGACCAAAAGAAAAAAGGAGGAACTTTCTCTCCCTGTTTTTACCAGTCAATTTCTAGAAGCGTTTCTGAGCAGTTAAAAAATCATCTCTAAAAAGTGACAGAGGTTTGCATTGTTAAGATACTGAATTAAAAACTCCTCTTCCACTTTATTCAAATCCATTATGATCTGGGAGAAATTAAGGACCAAAGTTGCGCTACGAAACTGCTGTAGGTGAAGTTTTTCACAAGCATATTTTAAACCTGTTTTTCAAAGACTCATTTTGGGCAGTAGGAAATATGTTTCAAAAACCAAAGAGAGGTTTTTGTTCAGCATGGATTGGTTCACAAAATCCTCCTTCATTTTTTCCAAATACATTTTTTGTGGGAAGTTATGAGCTCTGTCCCAAGACCTATTTTTCAGCCAGAATAGAGCAAGGGACAATGTCCTAGTTTCTAGGAACATCAAAAGGATGAGTCATCAAGGGCCAGCTGGAAGGTTATGAGAACCATCAAGTTCGAATTCATGGAGTTTTAGGTGTCAAATGATGTTTTAAATGTTTAGATAAGGTTGTTTTGATCATAATGAGGAGTTACACTCCTAATTGTTTTAGGTCTCTAGGACTCCTAGCTAGTTGTCTTTTGTATTAAATAGTTATTTTAAGTGTCAATAGGTGTCAAATAAGGAGGAATTCGAATTCCCCTCATTCTTGAGGAGGAATCTCAGCTATGTAAAGATTTCTATAAATAGGAGAAAGAGCAATGTACTCAGGGTTGGAAATTTTATGAAAAACGCTGATATCTGGCTTATGTAATACTCTGTTTTGATAATACATGTTTGGCTTTACTTCTCAGGATTCATGAGGGATTTTATGTTTAGAATGTGTGATGTTGTCCTTTTCCTAATTCTTGCAGTGGTATGAATGTGTAATCACTTATAATTCACTTGAGGTGCTCTAACTTCCTGTATGCATTCATAGACTGTGTGGTCTTATCTGAGTTGTTATGTTCTGAATATTTTAAATGTTGAATGCCCTGACTTCTATGTAAGGTTGAATTCATTGTTATATTGAGATGTTGTTGACTCCATAAGCCCAATGGATAGTTGCTAAATGTTTTTCCACCATTCATATTTTTAAAGTTGATTCACAAGAGTTAGCCATCTCAACTATAATCAACATCATTAACCGTTTTGAGAGAGCTCTCTTAGGTTGAGGAGGCTAAGCGTCAACCTAAAGCAGGTTTGAAATAGTTACTTGAGGTCTTCCTGGTCTGCAGCCTTCCAGGGTCAGATTTTGAGATAACAGTATGGACAAATATCAAAGATTTGGCCCACATCCAAGGCAATGCTAATATTGTTTCAAAGCTTGTTAGATTTTGGAAACCGGGATGAGCTCAAAAAGATTTTGAGCTCAACTTTACACCTGCGAAGAACAACCAAAGGTTACCATCCTCTATGTGGAATCTTATCTCAACTCTCTTGATCTTTTAAATTGTATATTGGGTCTTTTACTTTAAACTAAGAGCAATTGGATTTATTCTTCTCTCCTTATTTTATTGCTTGTTTTGATAAATAGAATTTTTTTATTCCTACAGTTGTAATAACATGCTTCCACAAAGAATTGTTTGGATATGTATATGTGTAGTTTAGCATATATGTTTAACTTTTTTCTTGGTACTAAGTCAAGGGTACCAGTGACTTATAAACATAATGTATATGAAAAATATAAAGTTTTACCCAGTACTTGTTTACTATAGAGGTACCCATAGTCGATATAGTGATCCTCTAAGTACAGAGCCAATTCCCACACCTATAGATGATGATTCGAACAAAGAGGCTTGAGTTTCCTTAGTGACGAAGTTGGTTGGAAGGGTGGATAGAAATGATGTAGATCATCCAGCTGAATACGTGCATGCATGCATCGGTTAACGCAAGGAGGGGCATTAACAGTCGAAAGGTATTTGTTACAAATAACATTGAAACTGCAACGAGAATAAATGTTTAAATAAAGGCCCTCCTTCAAAATCCTAAGCACAAATGAGAGCCTAGTTTCTTAATAGACCATCGAGTGTGCTAACACACCATTGTCCCCTTATATATTGGTTGAACAAGAAATAAATTCCTCTCCCTTTGGTCGAGCATGCTTATGCATCCTTGGTTTTTTATTATATATGAGATTAGAAGTCACCATGTAAAATGATTCCTAAAGAGGGAATATGTATATGTGTAGTTTAGAATATATGTTTAACTTTTGTCTTGGTACTAAGATAAGGGTACAATGACTTGTAAACAGAATATATATGCAAAATATAAAGTCACCATGTAAAATTATTCCTAATGAAGGCCCAAGGCCAAGAATCGGCTAGTGAATGTGTATCCTTTAGACCAAGAAATATGATGTTAATAAGGGTTGGGTGAGGCTTGTGATAGTGATGCGAACATGTTAGTTTTTTTCTGGTCCAAAACTCTGGGAACTTAGATGGAGATTATCATCTGATTTA
>APFE030802710.1:92760-105431 GCA_000404065.3 Pinus taeda
CAATAAAGGAAGTCCCATAGCAAGTAAGGCTAAATCATAATTTTGATAGATTGCCTTTTGAAGTTTACTTTAAAAGGATGGTGTCTATGTTTTCAGTTTTGAACAACCTCATGGTATATGGGAAAGTCATTTCAAAACAAAGGAAAGATCAAGGAAGTCAAAGTTTTGGACTTAAACTGTGGTTTTTGTAATTACACAGTAGCTTCGTAGCGCGCTACGAAACTGCTGTAGGTGATGCCTAATGCACAACAGTTTCATAGCGCGCGCTACGAAATTGTTGTAGCTGCATATTATGACTTGATGAGCCGGTTTTTGAGAGACAAAGGGGAAATATTTTCAAATGGGAACCTCTGCAAAGGATCATTTACAAATTTTCAACATTCAGCACTGGAAAAACAAGTAGAAGAAGGACATATTTGAACTCTAAGCTATATTTATAAAGGTGATCATTATTTCATAGCTTGTTTTTACCAATCAACTTCTAGAAGAGTTTCTGAGCAGTTGAAACCTCCTCTCTGAAAAGTGAAAGAGATTTTCATTCCCAAGATACTGAAGTACAAAAACCTCTTCCACTTTCTTCAAATCCATTATGATCCGAGAGAAATGAAGGACCAAACTTGCGCTACGAAACTGTTGTAGGTGCAGTTTTTCACAAGCATATTTTTACACCTTTGTTTCAAAAACTCATTCTGGGTGGTAGGAAAAATGTTTCAAAAAACAAAGAGAGGTTTTTGTTCACCATGGATTGTTTAACAAAAGCCTCCTTCAATTTTTCTAAATACAGTTTGTATGAGAAGTTATGAGCTCTGTCCCAAGACCTACTTTTCAGCCAGAACAGAGCAAGGGACAGTCTCCTAGTTTCTAGGAACATCAAAAGGATGAGTCATCAAGGGCCAGCTGGAAGGTTATGAGCACCATAAAATTAGAATTCATGGATTTTTAGGTGGAAAATAATGCTTTAAATGTTTAGATAAGTTTTTTTCAATCATAATAAGGAGTTACACTCCTAGTTGTATTAGGTCTCTAAGACTCCTAGTTAGTCGTCCTTTGTATTAAATAGTTAGTTTGAAGTGTCAATAGGTGTCAAATTAGGAGGAATTTGAATTCCCCTCATGTTGGAGGAAGGAATCTACATGAACTCTATATATGGGAGAAGAACTAATGTATAAGGGTTGGAAATTTTATGGAAAACGTTGATATTTGGCTTATGTAATACTCTGTTTTGATAATACATGTTTGGCTTTACTTCTCAGGATTCATGAGGGATTTTATTTTCAGAACGTATGATGCTTTCCTTTTCATAATTCTTGCAGTGGTATGAATGTGTAATCAGTTATAATTCACTTGAGGTGCTCTAACTTCCTGTATGCATTCATAGACTGTTTGGTCTTATCTGAGTTGTTATGTTCTGAATATTTTAAATGTTGAATGCCCTGACTTCTATGTAAGGTTGAATTCATTTTTATATTGAGATGTTGTTGACTCCATAAGCCCAATGGATAGTTGCTAAATGTTTTTCCACCATTCATATTTTTAAAGTTGATTCACAAGAGTTAGCCATCTCAACTATAATCAACATCATTAACCGTTTTGAGAGAGCTCTCTTAGGTTGAGGAGGCTAAGCGTCAACCTAAAGCAGGTTTGAAATAGTTACTTGAGGTCTTCCTGGTCTGCAGCCTTCCAGGGTCAGATTTTGAGATAACAGTATGGACAAATATCAAAGATTTGGCCCACATCCAAGGCAATGCTAATATTGTTTCAAAGCTTGTTAGATTTTGGAAACCGGGATGAGCTCAAAAAGATTTTGAGCTCAACTTTACACCTGCGAAGAACAACCAAAGGTTACCATCCTCTATGTGGAATCTTATCTCAACTCTCTTGATCTTTTAAATTGTATATTGGGTCTTTTACTTTAAACTAAGAGCAATTGGATTTATTCTTCTCTCCTTATTTTATTGCTTGTTTTGATAAATAGAATTTTTTTATTCCTACAGTTGTAATAACATGCTTCCACAAAGAATTGTTTGGATATGTATATGTGTAGTTTAGCATATATGTTTAACTTTTTTCTTGGTACTAAGTCAAGGGTACCAGTGACTTATAAACATAATGTATATGAAAAATATAAAGTTTTACCCAGTACTTGTTTACTATAGAGGTACCCATAGTCGATATAGTGATCCTCTAAGTACAGAGCCAATTCCCACACCTATAGATGATGATTCGAACAAAGAGGCTTGAGTTTCCTTAGTGACGAAGTTGGTTGGAAGGGTGGATAGAAATGATGTAGATCATCCAGCTGAATACGTGCATGCATGCATCGGTTAACGCAAGGAGGGGCATTAACAGTCGAAAGGTATTTGTTACAAATAACATTGAAACTGCAACGAGAATAAATGTTTAAATAAAGGCCCTCCTTCAAAATCCTAAGCACAAATGAGAGCCTAGTTTCTTAATAGACCATCGAGTGTGCTAACACACCATTGTCCCCTTATATATTGGTTGAACAAGAAATAAATTCCTCTCCCTTTGGTCGAGCATGCTTATGCATCCTTGGTTTTTTATTATATATGAGATTAGAAGTCACCATGTAAAATGATTCCTAAAGAGGGAATATGTATATGTGTAGTTTAGAATATATGTTTAACTTTTGTCTTGGTACTAAGATAAGGGTACAATGACTTGTAAACAGAATATATATGCAAAATATAAAGTCACCATGTAAAATTATTCCTAATGAAGGCCCAAGGCCAAGAATCGGCTAGTGAATGTGTATCCTTTAGACCAAGAAATATGATGTTAATAAGGGTTGGGTGAGGCTTGTGATAGTGATGCGAACATGTTAGTTTTTTTCTGGTCCAAAACTCTGGGAACTTAGATGGAGATTATCATCTGATTTATATTCAATAGTAGAAACAACAATAAAAAAAAAAATTCCAACTTTAACACCAACTATCTGAATATCAGAGGAAACCTTAAAGTGGTGACCGAAATTACATATCTCAGTGAACAAATCAAGAGTATAGAACCCCATTCTTGTGTGCGAGAGCTAAAGCTCAATACAACTCTCCATTGAAAACCCACATAGCTTAATAACTACACCTTTTGAAATCCTTGGAGCTCAATCAAATTTTTGTTACAATACTTTTTTGCTATTAAAATTCATAAAGCTTAAGAAGACTCACCTTGATCCACATATTTTGTTACGTTATAAAAGTTGTTTTGAAACCCTTTGAGCTTAGTAAAACTTCTAAATCCTCATAATATCCCTTGGAAACTTGTGGAGATTATTAAGTACACCTTTCGAAACCCCTAGAACTTGATAAAAATTATGTTACAATAAATTTGTTGCCATGAAACCTCTATCTTATCAAGACTATCATTTGGAAACCCTTAGCACTTAATAAGAACTCCTTTCAAAATGCCTAGAGCTTGGAAAATCTTTTGTTACAATAATTTTTTCCTACAAAATCTCTATATCTTAATAAGCCTCTTCTCCCTTACGCAACAGGAAAACGTAGATGTTAATAAAACTTTAAAAGCTTAACAAGACTCCCATTTGGAAACCAGAACTATGGAAACTCAGATGGAAATTATGATCTAATTTTTATTCAATAGTAATGATCCAGGTGGATATTGGTGGCCACCTGCCTATTCCACCTAGACCTCCAATCGGTTTCATCTATTTCCTTGTTTATTTCAGCATTTACTATTTTTAGCAGTTTTTCGGTTCCTGAACTTCCGAAGCAATTTTGACCCACTAAATGGCATTTTTTTTAGGTATGTTGTAGGCCTATGGCCGTGTGTACGGGCCTTTTGAAAATATTGTAGTACTTGGAGAGACCTTTCCAACAAGGTATCATACATGCCAAACGAAGATAACATGACCAAGTTACAACCACGGGAAGTTGGCTACCCAACTAACCCCAAAGGGGCCCACAAACTCTTGGTGTTTCACCTCTTGGGTTTATGGTTTTGGTTGCTAGGGTTTTCCCTTCTTGTTCAATAATAAATAGGCACTTGAGCCTCATTGTAACACAGTTCAGAGGCATGTAGTCGTCACACCTCTTCTCAGAGATACGCTAACATCACTCGAGCTAGTTTATTTCCATGTTGTTTGTAAGCATATTTCAGTATTTTGATATTAATGAAATGAAGTGTTATTTTTGCTGCATCTTTGTATTTATGGTTATATCTATAATTTTTTGTGTTCATGTTTAAGTTCGGATCAGTGGTATCAGAGCAGTCTACTCTTTCTATATTTTTCTTTGCATGTCGCTAATGAGGTTAGGGTATACAAAGTTAGGGATCGAATTGGTTAAGCCTTTGCAAGACCAACCTCACAAACCCCGACGGCCTCCCATGGAGGAAGAAAAGAAAGATGAGGGGGTAGGATATCCTTTCAAAATATTGCTCGAGCAAGCCCTCAAGTGACAAAGGAACACGATGATGGATAACGTTTCCTAGATCCTTTGATGGCTACCCACAAGCAACTCATCTTCATCCAGTAGCCACTCTAGAGGCACGACTCCTTTTAAGGTACAATTTAACTTTGATATTCTCATATTTTAGGGCCATATAGATGCAGACGCCATAGATAAATGGTTGAATTTTTTGGAAGGATATTTTTCAGTTCACGACTTTTCCAATCTGTAAAAGATTAATTTTTTACTTCTCAAATCCATCCCACACGTCAAGGACTAGTGGGAAACCTATTATGAACAAAATGACGAGAGGGAATCCTCACTGTTTTTAGCCACACCCACTTTGGATTCTTTCCGAGAAGCCATCAAGGAACAATATTACCCTGTCAGGAGCTATGAAGATAAATACATCAAGTGGACCATGTTACAGCAGGGAAGGGACCAAGATGTGCCAGAGTTCACAAATGTTTTCCATACTCTTCGCGTGAAGCTAGGTATCAAGGATTCTGAGTGGAATTTGGTACACAAGTATCACGGTTTTCTACATAAGTAATTCCAGGATGAGATGGAGTTCTTATACATCTCCTCACTCGGCATGACATACCAATACATTGTCAAGATTGAGAGAAGTTTAAACAGAAGAAGCAAGGCTTTGGATTTGCAAATCTGAAGCAAGGAAAAGGCACCCCCAAAACATAGAGAAAAGGACAAAGCCAAGGTGGGGTGACCCTGGACAACCCGTCAAAGCTACAAGAAAAGAACAACACTGTGAAGACAAAGAAGGACACGGGAAAATGGTGTGAGTTCCATAAGAGCTCCACTCACAACACAAGTGAGTGTTGGGCCAAGTAGTCACTGGTGTCTGAGTTGAAGGTTTCCAAATAAGAATCATGTTCTGACTCTAAGTCAGAACCTGACAAGGGGAATGACAAACGGAAGCATATCATTGATGTGGAGCCTAGTGCCACCATGCTCACTACCAAGATCTAGAAGAATGAGCCTGAATATCCAGAGGAGGGGGAACGCCTCTTCCACTCATAGATGTGGGTGAAGGGTTCTCCATTGTAGTTCATTGTCGACAACAGGAGCCAAATTAACCTCATTTTAGTAGAGGTCGTGAAGTGGTTGGGCCTCCTGGCTACAACACATCCACATATGTATACCATTAGGTGGCTTCACCAAGGATGATGTCTTTGCGCCAGCTAATAGTGTTGCCTTCCCTACAGCATCAAGCCCTTCATAGATGAGGTATTGTATGATGTTTCTCCTCTTGAAGTTTGTGATGTATTATTAGGACAACCATACTTGTGGAAGTGGCATGTTGTATATGAGTCTAGACCTCGCTTTGTGATTATTACTTTGGGAAATAATTTGTATAGGATACTAGAGGTAGCCTCACCTACTGCCATCTCTTTGATCATTGTAAAGCAATGCAGTAAGATATTTTCCCAAACCAAGATTTTTTTTCCATTATGATTTACCCTCAAGGAAAGAAGAACGTTGTGGCCACAACTTCCAAACAGGGCTCCTCCGCACAACAACAGTAGATGGAAAAGGTCATGGAGGAGTACAGGGACATTTTTTCCTCACCTACAGGGGTACCTCTACACTGCCAAGTCAAGCACTCCATCGATCTAACCACGGGAACGCCGCAACCCAGTAGACTGATCTATTAATGCTATGTTTTGGAGAATGATGAGATCAAGAGGTAGATTCAGGAGTTGTTGCAGAAAGGGCACATCAAGCCAAGCTCATCACCCTGTGGGAGCCTGATTGTATTGGTATAGAGGAAGGAAGGGACCTGGAGACTCTGTATTGACTATCGGGCGCTAAACAAGATCATTGTCTGGAATAGGTACCCAATCCCAAGGCTTGATGATGTTATGCACCAGCTCAAGGGGACCAAATATTTTAGAAAGATTGACTTAAAGTTTGGTTATCACCAAGTGCCCCTTGAACCCTCTGATGTGTGGAAGACTACCTTCAAATCCAAGGAGGACCTTTACGAATGGTTGGTCATGCCTTTTAGGTTGATGAATGCCCTTGCAACCTTCAAGAGATTGATGGATGACATCTTGTGACCCTTCACCATTGAATTCATGGTGGTATATTTAGATGACATCTTGATCTTCGACCAGATTTCGGAAGAGCACCTCCAAGATATTCAACAGGTCCTTCAAACCCTGTGATAACACAAGTTGTGTGCCAATTTGGAGAAATTCACTTTTTGCATGACCCAAGTTTAATATCCGGGGTACATCATTGATGAAAACGGTGTGCATGTGGACCCAACCAAGATACAAGTCATTCAGGATTGGTTGGTCCTAAAGAGCTCCGCAACTTTCTGGATCTTACCAATTTCTATCGTAGGTTCGTGTTGGGGTTCTCTCATATCAATTGGCCTTTAAGCCAAGTCACCAAGGGTGGAGTGAAAGAAAAAAAATTGGTCTAAAACCCAATAGAAGGTGATTGTTGAGTTGAAGCATCGCCACTGTTCTACACTAGTGCTCACATTACCAAACCTTTAGAAACCATTTTTTATTGAGATAGATGCCTCCGACTATGTTATTGGTGTAGTTCTTACTCAGTAAGGGAATCCAATGGCTTGCCACAATGAGACACACTCAGACATAGTTCGGAAGTATCCCACTTATGATAAATAAATGTATTCCATTGTGCAGGCTTGCTGTAAATGGAAGCATTACATCCTGGGGAAGGAAACGGTCATCCACACAGACAACCTACCCCTGCAGTTCATACAGACTCAAGGGAAGTTGTAGAATGATCAGCATAAAAAATGGTCCACATACTTGAAATAGTTTCATTTGAACACTAAGTACAAGAAGAGCAACACCAATAATGTTGCAGACTGCCCCAACCGACCACTATTGATGGTGTTGATCATTGTCCTCGATTCCTGTGGGTACAAGACTTCAGGGTGGCCACATCTTTACAAGAGCAATCCAAAATTCGACAACACATACCAGACACTCTTGGAAGGTAAGAGAGTTCCAAAATTTTGACATCTAGAACGCACTATTATTCCACCTAGGACACATTTGTGTTCCTTCAAGCGAGTGTGAAAAGATGACTTGGGAGGCACACTATAGTTGGGTCACTGGACATTTCAACATAGAGAAAACATTGGCAGTACTGCATAAGTATTTTTACTGGACGAAACTTCGTCCGGATGTTAGGAACTACATTAGATCCTAAACCACCTATGCCATTGCCAAACCAACCATCAAGAAGCAAGGCCTATATACTCCTCTACCTACTCCTAGTTGACCTTGGGAATCCATCTCCATGGATTACTGTCACGCCTTCCTTCTATTAAGCACGACAATGACTACATTTTCATGGTCATCGAAAGATTCTCTAAGATGGCCATCATGGTGATCTGCAAGAAGAGTATCATAGCAAAGGCCACTACTAATCTCTTCTTTGAGTGAGTGTGGGTACACTTTGGGATCCCACAGTCCATTATCTCAGATTGTGAAAACATATTCCTGAGTGCATTTTAGTCAAGTATCTGATTGATGTTGGATACCAAACTTACTAAGTCCACTATGTTCCACCGCCAAACTGATGGCCAAATAGAGGTCGTCAATAGGATGATCATACACATTCTACATATGTACAAATTGAATCATCCACACACATGGGATGAAATCCTCCCCTATGTCCAACACAGCGACAAGAGAGCTCTCCATAGCTCAACGGGCCATAGCCCCTTTCAGGTAGGGCTAGGATTTCAACCATTATGTCCCATTGATGTACCCATACCATTTATAGCTACTTAGGAATATTCATCTCATGTCCAGTCTGAAGCCAATAGGGCTAATAGCTTCATTGAGCACATTCAACACATCCTCCAAAAGGTCCATGATATATTGGATAGAGCCAATGCTAAGTACAAGCAACGCCATGATCAACATTGAGTGTCGTACAAGTTCGAGGTGGGCGACAAAGTTTGGCTACATTTGCAGAAGGAGCACCTCGGTGGACCCCACTACAAGCTTTGTCCGCTTCGATATGGGTCATACACCATCACCAAGGCTGTAGGGAAAAATTCCTTCGAGCTGAGCATGCCATCGTTCCTTGGTCTGCACCTAGTGTTTAATGTAGAGCGCCTTTGGCCATACTTCCACCATTGTTAAACACATTCGACATTGCATAACAACTTACACCAACAGAGCTAAACCCAGAATGCATGGAACAAACCACAACTGATTAGATCATGGACACGCAGATTAAGAACACTCACCAACAGAGGATTTATCTATATCGAGTTGTCAAATCATGGAAACGCCTTCACTAGGGCAAGTGGTTCACTAGGGACCAGGTTCACCATAAATTTCCTCACCTCATGGAGGCTTTTCACATAATGGGGAACATTTCTTCCTAAGGAGGGAGGACTGATCCAAGTGGATATTGGTGGCCACCCTCTTATTCCACCTAGACCTCCAGTTAGTTTCATTTGTTTCCTTGTTTATTGTAGCATTTACTATTTTTAGCAGATTTTCGGGTCGTGAACTTCTAGAGAAATTTTGACCCCCTAAATGGCGTTTTTTAGGTATGTTGTAGGCTTGTAATTAGGTCTTGCTGAAAATGTTGTAGTACTTGGAGAGACCTTTCCAACAAGGTATTGTACACATCAAATGGAGATAATATGACCAAGTTACGACCCCAGGAAATTGGCTGCCCAACTAACCCCAACGAGGCCCACAAACTCTTGGCATTCCACCTCTTGGGGTTAGGATTTTGGTTGTTTATGGTTTTCTCTTGTTGTTCAATAATAAATAGGCCCTTGATCCTCATTTTAACACAATTTAGAGGCATGTAGTCATCACATATCTTCTCATAGATAAACTACAATTGCACGAGCTAGTCTGTTTTCATTTTGTTTGTAAGCATATTTCAGTATTTTAATATTAATGAAATGAAGTGGTATTTCTACTGTGTCCCTATATTTATGGTTATATATATATAATTTTTTTTTTCCAATTTAATTTTGGATCAAGTAAAATCAACAGTAAAATAATTTTCAAACTTTAACACCAGTTATCTAAACATCAAAGGAAACTTTAAAGGAATGGCTAAAATTAAATATCTCAAATGAACAAATTCATTGTACAAAACCCCATTCTTGTGTATTAGAGCTAAAGCTCAATACAAATACCCATTTAAAACCCATATAGCTTCATAACTACACCTTTTTAAACCCCTAGAGCTCAATCAAACTTTTGTTACAATAAATTTTTTATATTAAACTTCATAAAGCTTAAGAAGACTCAACATGATTGATATATTTTGTTACGTTAAAAATGTTGTTTTGAAACCCTTAGCGTTTACTAAAATTTCTAAAGCCTTATATAATCCCTTGGAAATCCATAGAGTTTATTAAGTACACCTTTCGAAACCCATCGAACTTCATAAAAGTTATGTTATGATAAAATTGTCGCCATGAAGCCTCTAGCTTAATAAGACTCTCGTTTGGAAACCCTTTGTGTTTAATAGGCACACCTTTCAAAAGGTCTAGAGCTTGGAAAATATTTTTTTACGATAAAAAATATGCTATAAAACCTCTAGAGATTAATAATACTCCTCCCTTCCCCAACAAGAAAACGTATATGTTAATAAAATTTTATAATCTTAATAAGACTTTTGTTTGGAAACAAGTAAGAGCTCAATAAGTGCACCTTTCAAAACCCTAGAAACTTTATAAAATTTCCATTACAATGAAAAAATTTCTATGAAACCTCTATAACTTAGTAAATCTTTTGTTGCGAATATGAAACCCTCAACTTAGATTGATATTTCTTATTAAAAAACATTTCCATTTATTTTCTTAACAAAAATTAGGATTTCAGTATAATGACCATCAAGAGTAGTATTCGTGCAGAGGTTAAATGATGGTGGAGACTACACGAATTGCCATATGTTCATAGTTTTGCTAACAGCTGGATTTATAAAGGGTGAATAATATGTAATAAGTTGGGAAACTGTTTGCATATTCAAAGTTGTAAAAAAGAGAGAGAATTCATGTCAGGAAAATTGTGAACAAATAGAAATTTGTAAAGTCATGAGACTTGAAAGACAAACAACTTATGGTCTTTCAGCCTCCACACCATTCTGCAATGTCTCGACCATCCACATGCGGGTACAGGAATGTTCCTCTCCATAGCGTATTAACACCACTATGGCAAAGTTATTTGAAAAATGGAAATGAATCCTTTGTTAAGCACCATGCAACAATTTCTTGGCATGACAGGCGATCTAGAGAAGCTGCTCAATGTTGAGAGTCAAAGAGGAATGAAAATGCAGAAGAAAGGAGGTGAAATACACTCAAGGAAAAAAAATGGTTTTATTATTTGCATGGAATCGGCAGGAGGTAATAGGCATTTCCATTGATTGTAGATAAGGCTCATTTAGGCAACATCCCAAAGAGGAAGGGCAAGTTAAATCGAACAGAACAAATTTTCGAGCAAGGTTTCCAAAAAATGTGTTTCTGTTGAAAGAAAACAGAGCTTGTGACAGAAGATTTCCTATAAACGCATTTTTTGGTCATCTTTTCAATACCGAGTGATCTCGCTGATTCACATCTGAGGAGATCAATCATATATTTTTTGGCAGGGAGTCTAAGTAGAAATATTCAAGACAATATTTGCATTAGGAATTTGACACATACAAGTTACCTGTTGTATTTCAAAATCAAATCCTTGAGTTCCTTTAGGTTCAGTGAAGGTCGATGTCCTTCAGCTTCAACTTCGATGTTCTCCTGTTGAAACAATAGTATGTAAGGCACCCATCTTCAGTATATACTAGCACCTAAAAGTCACAACACAGGAAAAATTGAATGGAGAAACTGAATTAAGGCCATGCCTCCATGCCTATTCAAAATTCCTCCATGTTTATTCGATGCAATTCAATGAAAAAACAGGCAGCCTAGTAGCCTAGGCATAAATGAAGTGAAAATTGAATGAATATGGAAGTGAATATTGAATGTGAGGTGATCGGTAGGAGATTGTATAGAGACTATGGAGATACAACGGATGCAGTTATAGGAAGGGCGGAATATGCAGATTTGGGTGGGGCATAATATTCAATGTGAGGTTATTGAAGGTACGAGCACTTGCTGAAGGAGTTGCGCAACCCTAGCCAACGAATGCAGCTGCCCCCAGCGGCCTCCTGCTGCTGGGGCTTGAGCTCCATGGATGCATTAGAGGACAGAGAGCTTCCTTCATATCAACAGCAAGAAAATTAAGGAACAACAAAATATTTTGCCTCTCTCATTTCTGTAATGGGCCCAACAAAGAACAGACCATTAGTAACCAAGTTTGTTAAAAGACTAGAATATATTCCTGAAATCTCACTCCCTCTTGCCCTTCCCCACAGAGCAACACTTTCTCTGGCAGAGCGTGGATTAGTGGGGTAGTTCACTGGGTTATGGCCATCACCCAAAACTGTGCAAAAATGGGTAGAAAGGAACTGGACTGAATCAATAGATGGGAAAATCTCAATCAGGTTTTGTGGAAGAGGTTACTTCACCTTCCACTTTGAAACCAAGGAGGATTGAGATCTAATATTTAGGAATGGAGCTTATTTTATGGATACTAGGGGTTTGTATCTAAACAGATGGACGCCGGATTTCAACCCAGAAATGGATGTTCCCAATGTCGTCCCCATTTGGGTCAGACTACCACACCTTCCCCTTCATTGCTGGGGGGATGATTCAGTCAAAGCAATAGGAAACATAGTTGGGAAATATATAGATAGGTGCGAGCGAAAGGAAAATATGCATGCATGCGCCAGAATATGTGTAGAAGTGGATCTTGGAAAGGGGCTACCAGAAGCCATCAAAATCAAAGTGGACCAGTGGATGCACATACAATAGATGGATTATGAACAAATCCCCTTCAAATGCAAGGTATGTCACGAATATGGTCATTTTGCAAATAGATGTACAAAAAAAAAAGAAAATGAAAAGAGTGAAGATCCGGAAAACAAATGGGAATAGGTAAAAAGAAAGAAGACAATCCACAAACAACCAAATCTCACTTCCTCACAGCCCTCTACATCCTCTGACCCCCATCCTCCATCACCAAAAGTTAATAACCTTCTTGCTAGCCCTAACCCTTTTGAACCTTTGGATCCTTTAGCCCCCTCATCCCCTAGACCAAGATCCTGATCCAGATCCCCACACCATACTCCCAATCCCCCCTCATCCCCTCTAGTTTCAAACAC